>DWQT01005527.1:0-10237 GCA_018244895.1 Myscelus amystis hages | reverse complement strand
GAGGAGCAGCAATAAAAAATATTGCGATAACGGCAAAATTTAGAGCTTTCCTTGCGTGCGTTAAGTGAACGGTGAAAGTTACTCAAAAATAATGTATATAGCAAAGCAACGTTTGCCGGGTCAGCTAGTAAAATGTACACGAGCAGTTCAGTATTAAAGTGGCTTCCCATAGTGCGTGAATCTGAGCATTTTTCACAGATATCCACGCACCACACCTACACGTTTCTCATGGTGCGTGCAGTCTGTGCTGCGCTTGAGAGTTTTAAGCAATTTTGTCATTCCAAAATGCACAATACAAAGCACCTCGCAACGCACCTTTGAAATTATCGACACACGGCAGCTTTTACCCGCGCTTCCACATATCATATTCTTGCCATGAAGCGTCGGTGCGGGCTCGTCCGCGACCGTCCGTAAAATCACGAATCGTGGAAAGCCACGTGTCATTGACGCTGCAAGCTATAGACATCAACATCTAATCTTCATGAAAAAATAATGCATTTGGCCAAACTTAAATTAATTTTGCAAAAGCGAACCTAATGCCCTGTAACCTTAATATTAGGTAGGCAGTTTACTGGGCACAATTGGTAGTTTGATTCCCATTGAAGCAGGCCGGCTTGCTCGGTTGCGCGCAGAAAAGCAAACCTTGTCGTGGGAGGTTAATTAATGGCAGCTATTACTTTACCGCCATCATACATTGCAATCTCCAATTTTACTTACATTTTACAAACACAATACTTAAGGTTACGTAACATATTAAGTAACAAATGTGTATTTTCTGAATCTGAATCTGAATTGTGAGCTCAAAAAAACGATTTTTCCAGAGGTGTTTTACAACTCAAAATACCGACCAACCCGGTCGCGATTTAATTTTTTTTGAGTAATTGACTTAGTATAATAAGAATAAGATGCAGCAGCTGGATACCACATACGACAGCGATAAAGCTAAAATCATAACAAGAATAATACGACCCTTCTTGTATTCCGCGTATGACATCATAATAATGGTTTTTGCCCGCTTATTCGCTCGTCATGTCCACAACATGAAATGGAGCGCACTTTTTATCGTGTCTAGTTTTTTTTGCAGTATAGATCGCAAAAAACTCACCGTAATAATAAAGGCAATGGTGCTAACGTGTGAAAATAGTAATTTTTTTTTTCGTACGGAATTGAAACATTTTTTTATAACAATTAGAAGACCTAATTCGCCCACAAATAGATACTTTATTTATGCAAAATCTATTAATAGTAGCGCGCGTGATATTATGATGAAAATTATCATCCATTTACTATAAGTACTGTAACTGGTGAATCTATGTAAATATATTCGTGGAAAGCTTGTCTATTTTTCGAAGTTCTTAATGTAAGAAGTTTGTAACAATTTTTTTATATCCGTCGATATTTGTGATATTCATAAAAGTTCCATGGGTTCCATTTTTTTTTCATATTCGACCACTTTTTTTACATTACGAATACTCACATAAAATAAATGTCAAAGAATTATTTAGTACCTTTGTTAAATTCACCGTAAAAACGAAATGTAACCACAAAATTAACCTTGATTAATATTCATGATCTATGGCGATTACTGCGTCTCATGTATTATTATTACGTGTACAACTATTAGAACAATACATTTATGCGAACGATTTAATTTGCATGAGTGACAATTATAAGTAAATTGTACACAGAGGTCGTGATAAATTATGACAAATTTATGTGTTTAGTCAGGTCGGTATAGAGCAGTGACGGGACTATTGTCTCTATGTTTGTTGGAAGAAAAACGGGATAAGTGTATATTACACAAAAATGATTACAACCTACAAACATCCAACCGAGACGTAGTATACAGTATCGTTATAGTAGAATAATCGCAATGAATTTGAATAAACTTTATATATAATCGATATTATTTTGCGATCATTCGTGGGACAGTGGCGCCCTCGGGTCTTCTCTGCTCCGTTGCGAAAATTACCCGCACATATACGTAATGAGCACTGATACGTCTGTAAACAATTTATTAAGATATTTACACTATACATGTATTTAGATAACAACTTAACATTAAGTATGACGGAATAGTACGCTTAATTTATAAAGTCCCTAATGATTTTGCCAAAGCCCTTACAAAAATTCAAAATGGCAGCAAAGGTCTTAAAGTAACACGTCTGTTGCGTTTATTTTTCCAAATCAATGTAAATACGATTTGTTTGAATACCTAGAAGTTAATAATAATTGAACGCTATAAAATTGTAATTGATTCCAATAAGTAATTTGCAGAAATGTAATAAATTTTATATATCAGACTCATAAATATGCAGTTTCATAACCTATTCTAATATTGATGCTTACCTAATAGAATAGACCGCATATGATTAGCTAAATAATGAAATACTATATGAACTAGAAAATAAGCAACACTTAGGAAATACTCTGATAACAAAACACGCAGGTACCTATGGAGTAATCCTCCACTGAATTCCTAAATACACGGCGTTGCGTTAATAATATTATACATCTTTGCAATTCTTCTTCTTCAAGTGTCTCTCCAACTAGCGAGGGTCGGCTATCGGCTGTTGGATTCAGTGAAATCCTTCATTATAATATATCGTAGCTTCCCCTAATTTACTGTTAGTACCAAATCTGTGATATCTATGTTAATTTATTCATACCTAAGTTGTTACGAGTTTTGTTTATATACAATACATAGATACGTATTATGTTATATATTTTGTAATCATCATAAATATGACGTTATATTACATCACTGTTCATTGTAATAGAAAACTTGGGACATCCCGATACATACAGAACGTTTGGTGACCACACACTACGGACACACCTACCAACTTCCATTTGCTTCGTCAATGCACGTGCGACTTGAGTAAATAAATATATCTTAGTAAATAATAAATTAATGTGTAATTAAAGCTATTAAGTCATTCGTTAGAATACATAGACCGTAGACGTTATCTTTTACACTGATCGGATGTTAATATTAGGTATTCAAATCTTTCTTTTGGCGCCATGTTTCGCGATGACATAAAAACGCATTTCTGGTAAGATTTTTAATAAATATGAATCATATATGACAATATATACATATGTAGCAGTATTAAGCGTTACAAGGGCGTGTCTATTTTTGCACAAAATTCCATTAGTTGAATTTGTACTGGGTAGAGTCTCAGAGAGAGTACAGTTGTCATTGAATACAAGAGACCGTTTATATACCATTGTTATAAGTTTTATTTACCTAAATTACAAACTTACTTTCTTTTCATTACACTTATAAAATATAGCTGTAAAAGACATTGATATTGAGTTTTATTTTATTTTGAATATAACGAGATAGGCAGAGATGAGATGAGAGGTGAGAGAGATGAGAGATGTTTCACATCAAAAAGAACTGCACCTACGCTTTTGCTGCGAGTAAACTAAACGAGTCTTCTGTCTCTCTCTGACGCCTCAATTGCCACCTTCCTTTCATTCGAGTGCTGCAAGTACCAACATTATGAAATTTAGTCGTAACAGCTTAATGGGCTGTTGGCAAACAAAACTTTGGTGGTTGCCGTAGTAAATTTGTACATGATCTCACTGTGGCTTATCTGTGCTGTTATCTATTCACGACAATGACTGTGTGACCGGGGGCTAGACAACTTCAAGATAATCATTAGAAACGAACGGCAATCACTCATGTTCTCGTAGCACCGATAGTTACGTCACGCTTCTTAATAGATTGTCACGATATAAGGTTAATTGAACGTGCAATTACGATTTTTTTTCGCACGCCAATATACGCTTTGTGAAATACCGATGAATTTACATGTATGAATCGGCGCAAATATTATAACATCAACGGAAAGTATTCGATTTCGGTTTTTTTTATATACAATTATTTTTATTATAATGTAATTGAAGTAGTCCATCTCTTTCCCGCTAAGGCGGTCGAAATACGATAGAACGGGACGTATTTAATAAATAAGACACTGGTATGTAATAATCGTAGTATAAGGTGTTATCAACATTCAGACGTTTACAACGTGTTGGCGCTCTCTCAAGGTAAAGCTGCTGAATTAGTTTAAAATGCGGTCGCATATGCATCGCACTAACGACTCTAGTTTGAGATAATTTGCGACTTGATGACAAAAGAGAAAGATTGAACTGGCTGGTTACAACCCCTCAGCAGAATGCTGTTTCAGACAAAATCTCCCCCCAAAAGAACTCTGGAAAATCTGCAGGAATTAAAGTCCTGTTCGTGTTAAACACCTTTAAATACGGCTTGATTAACGGCACCTTCATATTATATACAACTGAATATAAATATCACCAATCCGAAGTTTCCTAGGTAAAAGTTCACACAATACAAATCCAATTTTCGTTCCGACTTGTGCCTTTTGAAGACGATATTTATATTATGATATAGAATATCCACTGTAGCATGTGTGTATGTATGTATGTATAGCGTAAAATGTTTGGCTCTGCTCAACCATAAATAAAAATATTTGAAGCGTTTAATTCATTGAATGGATGGGCTATAATACCCATTAAATACGCCACTGCCTTCATCGTACGACAGCAGATAATTTACTACATAAAATAAAGTTAACAACATACTCTCCCTACATCGCATAGCACAGTTTGTGATACAATATTTATCAAAATTACAATATCATTATATCAATGTCATAATAGCGAGCGTAAAATTCGCTCCATTTGACAAAATGTATGGAATTCGTGTAATAAAACCCGGGTTAACGTCACAATAATTAGTTCAAAAGATTCTTTGTTTGGTAGACCATATGTGGCTTGGTGTCTGTATGACCACATGTGAAAATATGTAGATTTCAGAATGATTATTACCTTCTAACTGTGCCCCGCAGTGCCACCTTAAATACCAATCCCGTTTGAATACCTATATCAAAAAAGTATCCTATATGTGAATTAAGCTTACCTATACATAAGCTGAGTGCCATATAAATCCTTTGAAAATCCCATTAAAATCGGTTAAGCCGTTTCAAAGATTACCTCGCTTAAACAAAAAGACAGACCGGCATTTTTGAAAATTTTTGCTCATTTCTTCTTAATCGTTATGTTGTAGTCCCAGATACATATTATGTTAATCTGATTTATATGTATGATCTACACGTAGATAGTACGTACCTATAGGGATGCATGATCCAATGTATTAAACATGTAGAAGGAATGGTTGACGAAAAAGTAATCGCAAAAAATTATTATGACTGTTTTTGACGCAAATATGATGAATTGGAAATAACAGTATTTAGAAAACATGTTATTTTCCTCACACTCTTAAGCGTAAATAACCAAAATACGAACACTTGATGTTTTTTTCCGAATAACGTATGCTTAAACATTCTCAATAAAAGAACTTCAGGCTACAACACATTTTATTTTGTTTCTCACCTTAGGTCCAGCTCCTTCGCTGACTGTTGGATGCTATGGTGGATTAATTAACACACTTTATAAATGGCAGTAACACGAATTTGTAAAAAAATCACCTAAAATTTCGTCAATGTTCTTACAAAATGTAACGGAAACATTTTTTCAAGTTATAAGATTAGTTTATACATTACATTTTGATCAAACCTATCGTCCTGAGCGACCTATCTATCATACAGATAACCAGTACATACGAATTCAAACTGATACACCCGTCGAATGGCCAACTTCAATAAGTTGATCTCAAAATCTTCAAAAAGCTCATGAAAATGTTCTTTAAAAATGCATTTACTTAAATAGGATATCTTATTGAAATTAAATCAAACAAAAACGTTTAAGTCCATTCCAGATAAAATTCAAGTTCCATGGCAGTTCCATAGTTCACGTTAACACCACACGCGTTCCAATTAAATATTTCTGACAACCTTTATCTTGCAATTTACTAACGAACCAATCACCTCAAAAACACGCGCGAACGGTGTAATTTACGAGCTTTTCGAAAAGGATATTGAAGTACAGTTACTTACAGAAGTGGAATACTGTCAATGACAAATAAGGTGTGTAAATCAAACTGAATTGATTTAGTGCGTGCATTTGAATATTGGTAACGAGATTTTAATGTTGTGGCTATGAGTGTAACCTGCATCTGTGTTCTGTGCTCGAAAAGTTAAGGTCATAACACCGCACTTGTACCTAAACACTAGTCACTACTACACTACATATACACAACAATACACAACATATTGTAATAATTATTCAACCGAATTATTAATGGATAGTCGCACAATAGGTAAGAACAACTTTTAAATAAAAATACTGTGCGAATTTCCTGCAAAATCTTTATCAATTACCGTGGCGATGAATTGCTTTCTTTTATGAAATTTTTTTGAAAATAAATTCAAACTTTATTATTGACAACTAGATGACATTTAACATTAATTTTCCCAGTAAAGTGAAACCCTGAAAAAGACATACGACACTGCCGTGACGTCACTGTTATTATAAACTGCAGTGGACACAGTAATTCATAACAAATTGTTTTCCTTAATAGCAATTAATGATGAAATAAATCTACATGAACATTAGTTAATAAAACTTTATTCCCCGTGTTAGTCATAATAATTATGTCACGCGCCATTGATATGTACCGAACTTTTGAAGATCCCGCCTACAAAGGGAGTATTTACATTTATCGACTTCAAATCGTTTCCACGCGCTACAATTCGATAATTTACACCCATATGTTTTATGTATTTAATTTCAATTTTACTTATTTACAATGGAATATAATAATGATTGATATGAGTGTAAGAGAGTGTTGTTGTGTAAGTGTAAGAATTGTAAATAATCACACAATAAATATAATAAACAAACATTGTAACAAAAAAAAACCGAATTCAAAGTAGATCGACTAATCTAGACCAAATTAATACGTACTAAAAAGTAAATAAATAATAACATATTTTTCTACAACTTAATAATGAATTTGCTTTTCTCCTCTTCAATATGTAGGTACACATATTGTTATCTTTGCAGTCGGTGTCAGCCAAGGAAACACTATAATACACCTAGACACCTTTTTGAAGCCGGTCGAAAATATGTATGTTATTGTACAGTACTGGGCTATCAAGGTACATACTCATTTGATGCAAATCTCTTAACAAAGAAAGTTTTAAGTAGTCATTTTTACCTATGAATTTGAGGAACATCGGAATAATTTCCAATGCTGAGAAAGAATGCTCATGCCTTTCTTGGTTTCTTTGGTTGATTTTTCATTCTGTTAAAAGTACTTGTTACGTATGCAACGAACTGTGCGGAAACGATGAAGCGAGTCAAGAATTTAACTCGATACCCGATAAGTATCTGAGCCATCCCTAAGCCGATAATGTGTTACATCACCCTGTTACATTATTCATATTTTTTCTGCTCGTTCAGTTCATCCGATACGTATATCATTGCCGGATAGTTAAACACAGCGTTCCGTGTCAAGTTTTTTAACGTTCTTATTACTTTGACCTCCAAATTTGTTACATAGCAACGACCTTTTAAGAATTAAAAAAGCTTTGTAATATCATGTTTCATATTTTAACAGTTTTACTAAAATTGGACTATTAATGTAAGCAATCTTTAGTAAATAAACAAGCATACTTTTTGTATCTGTTTCTGTTATTCTATTGTTTATTATAGATGGTAACAGACATACTAGTTTTATTTTGTTTTATTTTTTTAACAATTTTAGAACTAGTTTTATTTAATTTAAAGCCCAGACAAATGATTAACATTTGGCAAATTGAAAAACTGAACGAAAATCACTTTCACAGGCATAGTTTAAAGTCGATGTACATACATAATTGTATATTTGATTTCACTTGTTACGTAAAATTAACTATTTATAGTTTACTAACCATTGTTCTCATAGATGTTAAATCTCTCATGAGGGTGTATATTTCACGGCAATTTTCAGTGCTCTCAAAGAAAAATAATATAGCAGCACCATGCAAGATATCGCAATTCTAATGATCGCGTTGTTAAGGTTAATCCCTCGTTTACCTACTGAATGATTCACGTTTTCATACAGCTATATTTTCCAGGATGCAACATCATAAATCTTGTGCAACCATTTATCTAATTTAAAAGTGAACTCACGGTCAAGTGTTTCCCATAAATATACTTTATGCACATTTTACAGTTATTTTCCTTAATAATTTCCGATCAATACCGTGTACAACAATTACTTCGATAAAACTATTTTTGAGGGTTTCCTTATCCGTTTCATTGCGAATTTACCATGATGTATTAATATCGTTTATCGTCATTAACTATATGAAATATCCGCTGAATTTCCCTATTGAAGTATTTCATTTTATCCTGCGCTATTTTTCCTGTGTCGTTCCCTACTTTCAGAGCTTTGTTCATGTTGCTGTGTAGGTTAAGCTTTCCTAACTTACAACCAGGTTAAGTTGGTAAACAAATATCGTATTCAAATATTACGGAAAATTAGGAACAAATGGCTGTATATGAAGTTTCCAAAGTCCAAAGATATTATGGTCTTATGAGATGATTATAGATATTTCCTTCTATAATTATATCAATGGAACGGTTTTAACAAGTTTCATTTTACTAGCTTATGTCAACAAATCGTCAGTTATCTGACATTCATATGACAAGAGCTGATATGTACCGTTCACACCCTGCTGAATAAGAGGCGAGGTCTCGTTGCATTGTTATGAACGCAGTTGTCAACCAAACAACCGTACAAAACGACAATCTCAACCGCAGTAAATGTTACATTAAAGATGCTTACATTGTACGTTAATTTGAAGGTTATACTTGTTTATTCATTAGGGTAATGATTCAGATTTGACGTACTGCCCAAGATTTATGCTTTATCATCAAAAAAGGGTTGTTTGATGCCGTTGTAAAAACCCTATTACCTACGTTCATTTGTTTTTGTGAAACCACTCCTATATGGTTTTTATAAGCTTCAGAAAGGATGTTTAACTGTAGAATGTATCATAAACATAATGTAAGGGAAGCTTTGTTACCTTTTGAATGGATTAACTTTCAAGATGTATAATTAACTGCTAGCCCCACAGGTTAAGTAAAGCCTTTCTCAAAACTTTGCTTTGCTTATATCCGAAATGTGTCTTGTTTTAAAGAAACTTTTTGGGTTAAAACAAAAAGCTTTTGCCTTTAAAATGCCGGTCGAAAAGACTATAATTGGATTTCGCGGTCCATTCGCTCCACTATGATATCAAAATGTTAAACAATCAATTTGATTTCCACACCATGTCGCGACACGAAAACAAAAAGGCGTGTAATAAATTGATTTTAATTGATATGCACACCTCTCGGCGCCGACGTGTTCCGGACTTATCTGTTTCAAGGGCAAACAACTTGCAATCCGCAAAACGCGAGAGATGTGAACGAGCAACATTAAAAACGCATAAATAACATTCTAGTCAGAGTTGGCAAGGCGAAATCGTTTAGTACTCACATACACATCTACGTCGTTTCTCGAAAACTGCGTATCAGCTGTTTTTATTTTTTCGCGCTAGCTGTTACCCGCGGCTTCGTCCGTATTCTCAAAACAATTTATTTTGTCCGCATGCCATAACTTATATAGCGCTTATTTGATCAAAACGTTTCTTTCCTTAGAAATGAGACATTTTTCCACGAAATAAAGTAGCCAATATTACATTCCACTTCTGCGACTACGTCCATACCAAAAATCACTTCCATCCGTTGCTCGGTTTTGACACGAAATAAGGGCAAACAAACAACCGATCAAATAAACTTTCGCATTTATGATATTAGAAAATAAGGCGATACGGATACTATTTGACCGCAAGATCGTGTGTTACAAAGCGACAATGTGGACTAGGATGTAATTATTTATAATATAGACAGCTGTTTTTTTTAACGTTTCCCGCTAATACGAAACGGTGATGTATGTATGGAGATATTACGGTTTTTGACTTTACATAATAAAAATACTCATCTTTTCCACGCTTTTCACAGTTCACTGGGAGGTAGCATTACAGTTGATCTCCTGTACGATAATAAATTACTATTTTCTGTTGGTTTAACCAGTTGACCAGTGACCCGAATCTTCACCAACCCGCTGTGTTGCAGCGTCGTGAAGGCATCCATGCCTCCTGCAGAAACCGTGCCCAATAGAACGTAAAAAGATTCGCAGCCTGTGAAAATCTTATTAATATTATAAATGCGAACGTTTGTGAATATGGATCTTTGTTACTCTTTCACGCAAATGCTATTG
>DWQT01005526.1:0-10242 GCA_018244895.1 Myscelus amystis hages | reverse complement strand
TATATATACATATATAATAGTAATTAATTTTTGTATAATTAAAACTTTTAATTAGACTACACTAGATTTTCTAATTATATTGTGTTAACGGTTTATGAAATAATAGTTATTAGGAACTAATTGTCTTCATTTAAAGTACAATCAATGATATTAATTTCACAGTGCAATTATAGGTATATGAAAATATAACCAAATTTTCCTTATATATAACATCTATTTTAAAACCGTGTCTTTTAAAGACGATATCAGACATTTTAATAACTTGGACTTGATTTGCGTTGATTTTCCAGAGTTGAGGTTATGTTCACAGGGCCTAAGTTTTAATGTAACAGTAATGATTATGACAACCACTAAGAAGTTACTTCATTGAGGTAAAATCTCAGCGAACGCGGCGCGTCAGTTCCCTTTGTAAATGGGTCAGAGGCTATTCAGGTCCCCCCTAGCACCTCCCCGTGTTATATGTGCCCCTTGCATAATTGAACACGCGGCAAATTATTGTCATGCTTCTCATTGTTTACAAAATTTCGAGTTCGTCACGAGATGTATCCGGCATGGGAAAAAGACAAATACGTCACTACTTTTTTGTTTCATTGTTAATTTGAGAAATCGTCGTTTGATGTATAGGTAGGTTATAGGTATACATTGCCCGCAGTACAAATTAGGGTATTTTTTTAAATACCTGTAAACCTGTAACCCTATACCTGTAAACTCGTGTTATGCATTAGTGAAGTAACAGCTGAGATTTAAGCAACTAGTACATTACCCGATGTGTCGGGACCCCCACTAAGCATAAAGGCGGTGTATTAAGGTTGAGGGAGTTAGGGATCCGATTTATCGCAACCGGGTTCCCCCGATCTGCCTGATTCTTAAGGCAGTTAGAGAGCTCAGGGGCCATGGGATGAAGGCGACGTGCGGTTGGGTGCGTGTATTCTTAGGTTGTATAAAGTGTAGTCGCCGTAAATTTAAAGATACCAGTATTGATATTAAGCAAACACGAACCGTTGGATGGTATTTTATTTACGAAAATATTGTGTATGCATTATATACATGAAAACAAGAACAAAGCCAATACTGTGTATTTTCATCATAGCCCAGATTATGTTTTAAGTATGAACGGCTAAAGACTAGCTTTACCAAAAGGCGGTTGCATAAGACTAGGCATTCCCTTATTTCAAATGTCGGTCGGCATATTTTATAAAATTCCAGTTAAAGTTCAGGCCCTGTTATTTCAGATACATAAAAAAATCTGTCAAGTTCTCTGTAGACAAGCTCATTATGAAGTCAAGAACAATTTAAACAATAAAAGGGCATGGAATGAAAAGCCATCTTTATGAAGTTTTGATGGCATGATATGGTAGGTTTAACTAGGTATATAATAAAATGAGTACGTACAACCAACTCTCTTGACAATCTCCCACGCTTAGAATGAGTTAGGGAACTAATGGGCCCGGGAAATGAACAAGCGTTTAATATACTAATTATTTCATATAGTGTGTAGAATGTAGATAAAAGACATTTTAGAATCATGTGTGTGTTTTTTAAGGATACTCACTATAAAATGAAAACGTATAAAGAATTAATTTTAAGACAGAAAGTAATTCAGGAAAATAACTATACACCTTGTTCCCTCACATTGTTTTATTGCTTAGCCTAGTAACTTTACAGAAGGACAATAGAATTTATCTATTACTATCTGTTTATGTTGTCAGCACATCAATTTTGTATGCGATAGATTCCATATCTAGTTGTAGCATTATACGAAACGAGGCATGGGATTATCCTAAACATTAAAAAAAACGTGCTGAAAAGTAAATTATTCATTTTTTTAAACTAGGAAAAATAAATTGAAACATGACGATAACTTAGAAAACGGCGAATTAATTCCGTTTCCCTATTTGATTGTACGGAACATTGTAGGTTTAAAAAAAATAAAGTTTCATCTAAATGTTATAATTTGTTTCAGGCGGCCGTCCCAGAGGGAATGACATTCCCAGGCTCTTTACCAGACGTAGCAGAAAGGTGCGGCCGATGGGCGCCCGATTCTTTATCAGCATCGGCGTCAGGAAGTTCAGACGAAAAGCCGATACCACGTCGGCCGCGTTGGAGGATAGCCCTGGCGGCATTGATAGTTCTAGCGGGACTCAGCGCTATTCTTGCTCTGCCTATCGCTCTCGGCGGCGGCGGCCGCGCCACGCCAGAAGAACGCCTTACAACAATACGCCGGATGCTACGCGACTCTCCACTTGTCGACGGACATAATGATTTAGCGTGGAACGTTCGAAAATTTCTACATAATAAGATTGGTGATTTTAATTTAAGTGCAGGCCTCGAAGGTCTGGAACCGTGGGCCCGCTCGCGCTGGTCGCACACAGATATTCCACGGTTGAGGCTCGGTCAGGTCGGCGCACAATTTTGGTCGGCGTACGTGCCGTGCGGGGCGCGGGATCGGGACGCAGTGCAGCTAGCCCTCGAACAAATGGATGTCATCAAAAGAATAGTGGAAATGAATGCTGCACATCTCGCTTTAGTTACAGATGCAGCGGAATTGTTAGATGCTCACCGAGACGGCCGAATAGCGTCATTAATTGGAGTTGAAGGTGGACATGCGCTCGGTGATTCTCTTGCGGTTTTACGTGCTTTTTATCAATTAGGTGCTCGATATCTTACAGTAACACACACTTGTGACACGAGGTGGGCTCGGGCTGCCGGTACAGCCGGCGGACTAACAGAGTTCGGTCGTGCAGTAGTACGCGAAATGAATCGTTTGGGTATGATTGTTGACTTGTCACACGCTGGCGAAGAAACAGCAAGAGATGCGTTAGAAACATCACAAGCGCCAGTAATATTTTCACATTCAGGTGCTGCGGCTCTTTGCAATTCGACGCGCAATGTTCCAGACGATTTACTAAGAATGGTTGCAGCAAATGGGGGCGTTGTTATGATTAATTTTTATGCAAAATTAGTTTCCTGCGGAGAAAAAGCTACCGTAGAAGATGTAGTCGCTCATATTAATCATGTAAGGCACGTGGCTGGGGTCGAACATGTAGGGTTGGGTGCAGGATATGATGGAATCGATGCACCACCGGAAGGATTAGAGGACGTATCCCGATATCCACATTTGCTTGCGGAGTTGCTGCGCGATAAAGAATGGAGCGAAGATGACGTACGAAAATTGGCAGGTATGAATGTAGTACGCGTACTGCAGCACGTAGAGCGCGTCCGCGACCAGTGGCGCCGCGCCGCCGTGCTGCCGGGCGAGGAGTCGGCGGGCGCGCGGCGCGGCGACTGCGCGTACGGGCCGGCGTGACGCAGGCTGCGCGCCGCGCGCTCTCGCGGCCTTCCTCGTACTGCTCAATATTGACACTTGTTAAAAGTAGTTATACATGTATATTAGTGTCCAAATGTGATTTAGCATTTAAAGTAATCTCTACCTGACCTGAATCTGCACAAATTGTTTAGCTAAGGAACCGCACGGTCTGGGTGTTTCGTCCCGACGTCGGCTCGCAATCGCCCACTGAACCGTTTGTCTCCATCCACGACTTCGTAGACGAAAGCCCGACGTGATTGATGTTTATAATATAATATGGCTCATATTGGAGATATGAAATGAAATTATGTGTTTATAGAAAAATAAATTTTATTTATATATTGTTATTTTATATCTAATTAGAAAACGAGAATAGATAAAAGTTTTATGTTGCACGATGATAATGAGGGTATACAAGGTGGAGAACACTTGAATACCTAAAAAAAATTTACTCTTAATAAGCTAACACTATTGAAATTTAATTGCTACTATAAAAACGATTTGTCTGATAACGTTCTTAGATTAAACTGAAATGAGGAAGATACGCCACGTATCGATAGTGCGAGATTAAAATTATTGCCTACTCCACAAGTACTAAACATTTATAGATTAAACGTAACATAACTCCCTAATTTATGCAGTTGAATAATCATACATGTGAGATTCTACCTTGGACAAACGCGAAAACGGAAACAAATATGACTGATTTGTTTTTAATAGCAGTATGTTTGTTTTAAGTCTACTATCCTACAGAAAATTTTGCGTTTTTTTATTTCTTAATAGCTAAGAGTGAAATGAAACTTTAGTTTGCTTGTTATATATAGTTTTCTTTACATACTTAAACGTGATTAATTTGAGAGTAAAGTATGTATAGTTTTGAAAAAATAATGTAGTCCGTAGGATAGTTCGTGCGTGATTAAACCCTAATCGGTCCACCAAACTTCTTGTAGTACTGATAGAAGTCAGCAGTCACAAGATTCGTCAGTAACTTATCTTCGTCTATATATACACTTAAGATGTTACGAGATTCGCATGTATATATGTATATTATTTACCTATCTCGTCTAACCTTTTGTGTTGCTACAAATTACACATGTAATACTGTTCCTATAAAAATACATAAATACCTGTTTTACTTAAGCAACGTTTAGTTAGCAAGTTAGAGCGCAAAAAGTTTGAATTTAAATTTCCGCGATGCTTTAAATTTTCAACATAACTTTCATTTAATATTTAAGTTTATCCTGAAAAAATATGAAATAATAAACAAATTTAAAAACATAATATTTAACCGTATAACATAGTACAAGAAAATAAATAATTTAATTGATTTTATTTTATTATTGATACGAATTCTTTTGAATTAAAAACTCAACGTTTTATTGCTGATTGAGTTGAAAATTTTACACGTAACTGAATAATAATCAAATATGTTGCCATAGCAGCCGTTTCTACATCATAAGCTTGTTAATGTTACGGTTAGTGTATTAATTACGGAATATTTAATATTAACTCATTGTTAAACAAATACGAATCTGTTGTCAACGGAATACGCGAGAGTAGTAGCTATATTCTCTAGTTGTTATACTAGCATTGGGTACCTATTTGATTTATTACCGTAGTGCTCGAATTGATTATCTTTCGCAAATATAAATATTGCATTTTGAGGTTACTATAAGTTATATTATCTTACATTTTGAAGTCGGTAATTTGGCATAGTAGGAGTATGTAAGAGATTGTAAAACCGTACAGTCCGTTCAACTAGCACTGTTACCTACACAATAATACTGATAGCGACAAAAAGTCTATCTAAATTGGAATAGAAGCCTCAGCAGACCAGTTTATTATGTGCTTACCGGTTTGTAGACTGATTTCCTTGAGGAATACTTATTGGCATCAAGTACTTAATTTACCACTACTTGGTATAAAACCATAAATTGTGATTTTCCTGAAAAAGTCTTTACCTATACCTTTTAGAAATGTTGTAAACATCTCATTTAGTGGTTAGTTATAGAGTAGTGACTTGATATACTCAGTTTTCTAACTTTTGTGTTTACTTAATTATTACTGTACCTACATCTGTTCAACGGAGCCTAGGACTAGTAACATTTTATTATGGAGAATATTTATCTAGACATAATTCGTGGTTTGTGTATCAATTTTGATACAGGTACTTGTGCTATGAATTAAAATAAATATTAACAAAATTGATTTATTAATTTAAATAGAATCCTGTTTAAATAAATATCCCACTTGTATGCTTTGTTTGAAATGTTTGTGGCCCAGACAACTACATATGTATTATATCGCTATTCTCCATACTAAGTATTGAGTGGTTAATTTATTTTACGATAGATCCCATATGTTCTTTTCCTTTGCTGCCACTTTATGCCTCAACTTTCTTAGAATTGTCGCGTCTCGTCCCTGCATCTACTTATTAAAGATGTTCTTCAGGCAGGTTAATTATTTGGAGGTTAATGTGTTCATAAGTCAGTAATTTGTCTTTGATTGTTGTATTTTTAACTATGCCAGCTGTTGATACCAATATCCACTACTATAAATTATTCTTCTCAGTTGAATGCACTGGGCCGATCGCGACGTTACCGCCAGTGTCGGACTAACGGGACGGCCCGCCGTATTGACTAACAAAGACGGTTTATAACTAATAAAAAAAATTGAAATTATTGGTGAAGTACCCAATATGGTTGGTTTTTATAATTTTGTAGCTTATTTGTTGCTTTTTCATTCGTATAAATTAATATATATATATAAATCAATGTAAATTATGTGTAATGTGTGTTGCATTAAAAACGTAAACTTAAACCTAACCTATGTATGTGTGCATTCGTTAGGTCATATTCTATTATAGATTACGCCGAGAACTTTTTAAAAGTGGTTGTCCGTGTAGTATATTCTGTTATATTGTAAAGTATTTGGATATAAAATTTGATACAGTAACATTAGTCAAATCGTCATAAGTACATTATTACAAATGGGCATCGGCCACGAATAATTAAGTAATCACTTTTTATACAATATGGATTGAACATGTATTGTTAAATGAAATATATAAAACAAATTATTATGTTGCCAAGTTGCCCACCTTGTGCCCTCAGACATTTTAAAATAAGAAATGGTATATAATATTAATATTGTGGAGTACCTTAGTGATGTAGAAAGAAGTGTCAAACGAGCACAGAATGCAGTCCTCGTCATGTTAAGTGGGCGCTGCAAGCTGCAGATAAGTAGGTTTATTACAAACGAAAGCAAATATTTTTTTTATTTCTTATTGGAGCTAATTTGTAGAATCTATTATTCCTGGAGAGAAGTTAGAAAATACTATAATACAAAACATTTTTTTGTACTGATTTATATACACATATACACATTTAGATAAACATCACTAATATAATTTGGAAAATTTCAACACCTCATTTTTCATTACAACTTGTAAAATCCAAATTATTTTTGCGTCTGCCAGTATTTAGCTTGTGTTAAATATATTCGTATTTTTCATTCCATTTTAGCGTGTACCTAATTGTTTACATGTTAGAATATGTAGATTTTACTAAAATGAAATCTATTGTATGGGTATGAAACACATCTCTTAAGGTTTGAATTTAAAAAATTCTTATCATGTTGCTTACCTGCTGTAAAAATCAAAAATTATTAGAAATTATATAATAATTCTGTCAGACAGCTTCTCTATTCTATAGTATATTTATGTATTTTTTGTACTGAGGGATTGTTACTTTATCTAAATTAATGATCATTAAAATATGTATAACATTTTTAATCAGTATGAATAATGGATCAATCCAAAATATACACAGATTCTCTTACACAGACATAATTAGAAACGCTAAAATATACAGCTTTTCTAGTCTAGAGTACAGGTAGATAGTATTTATAAGATCTAGTTATTTTAAGACTCATTCTAAATGAAGTGACATATTATGATTTTTTAAATTTATTTATGATTTCATTTCTTTTAAACTTTCGTTTAAGGTAAGCTTGGTAGCTTTCAAAATTCATAGCATATAAAATTTTCCAGTCAAACCCAGCATATTGGGATATATCCGATAAAAGGTTATGTTATGTGAGACGTTTTAGTTACCTATATGGTAAAGGTATATTTGTATATATAACTACCAATGTTACGCTTAAATATAAACTTTAAAATTTTAAATGACTATTTGCGTAATTTAAACCAAAAAAGAGGAAGATAACTTTATAATTATTATGTAATGGAAGGTTGACTTGTAACATCCAATTAATTAGGAAACAAAATAAAATTATGTTATTGCTACAGACAGCGATTTAAGCATTTAAAAGGCGGGTAAGGGGTATATACTTACCTAATGTATTAATACATTATAATGTTTAGTATAAGTACTATAATTTAACATTTTTTTAAATTCTTAATACTCAAGCGTCGGACTGCTATCTCATCTGACAGAAAGTGGTGATGCAGCTTATAATTTAGCACGCTTGCCTAACTGTTTAAGTAAAATTACTTCCCTAATATTTTATTATTTCAACAATTTTTCATTGATTCAATTGTATTTTTGGAGCTTGTGCGTGAACATAATAACAATGGCCTGTACTGACCTAATCTCATACATGTCCACGCGTGAATCGTTCGTAAATACCGTATTTTCCTCTTTCTGGTTACATGTCAGATAACATAATATATACTTGTTACTTTTTGCAAGGAATATAATGTGCTTATTAGTGTTTTGTGTTGACTTCAGTGTACCTTAATGAACATTTCAATAAATATCGCACAATATTGTTCTTATATTGCAATAATAAACATTAGTATCTGTTTATTATACAATCGCGCACATATAAAATATAAAAGTACCTCCAGTTCATTTGTTTTATTGCAAAGAGCACTTAAAATTAGTAGTTAAATATTATAGGACTCTTACAAAATATGTTGTATTGTTAACAGCTTCATTTTGTGTAACAAAAATTATATTTTCATTACGTAGGTACTATGCTCGTTTGTCACTTCTTAAAAAGATTAACGCGCTGCCCAATTGGGCCATAGGGTACCTATCTAAGAGAAATGTCTTATTTAAAATTGAAGGTTTGTTTTTATACAAAAATTTCTTTATCAATAAACATTCTTACCAAAGTAATGGTTTTATTTTGCTACCTCAAATCACCCTTACAACGAATCTACAGTTCGTAAGACGGCGACGACGAATCCGGGGTCTGAGTTCGATGCTGGCACGCACCTCTGATTTACCACGTGCGTTTTTCAACTAAAATTTTAATATCATTTGCTAAAACGTTGAAGGAAAACATTGTGAGGAAATCTGCACACCTAAGGGATGTTATAAGTTTGTTTAATATTTTCTGAGGTGTGTGAAGTCTACCAATCCGCATTTAGCCAGGAGACCTGGTCCAGCAGTGGACCATTAAAGGGTGAAAAAATTATATTTAATTTTATATAAGTATAATTTAAAGATGTAGATAATTTATACAAATAAGGTATCATTCATATTATCCCGTCGTTTAACGGCCTGCCTAATATCTGTACGTAGTTTCCATTTATAGCATCATACCTAATACATATGTACGTACGAATATTAAAGAAACACGAAGGTCACAGTTTCGTTCGAAGTTTCGAGCATTTTCTATTAGAAACCATTATCAAGTATTTCAGGTTTATAAGGGTGGTGTTATTATTTTTTCAATATTGCTGAATCTTTAAAGTTTATGTTGTAAATGTAATCCAACTGAATTGTTTGTTATACAAAGGCCAATATAGTTACTAACGTAATTCCGCAAATTCGTTTCTTCATGATTATAAAATAATTTCTTTCATAATATAATTAAGTTTATATAGCCTGTTTAGTTAATATCTCTTTGCCTATTCCAGAGATTATAGATTAACAACAACCCCTTTTGTCATATCTGTCAGTTGAATTGTCATGTCAGTGTATTAGAAACACTTCAGAATCTTATTTCATATTAGTCAGATTAGTCAATTTAGTTTGTAATATTTAATTTGTTGTTCTACACATATCAGTATATTTTATTTTTATTTATTTTTAGAAAAGTGAACATTACATACCTATTTACTCAATACAATTTTAAAGGTAAGTGTAACATAATATATTTCGGTTGATTAAACATAATATCCCATAAGAACCTGTTGCAAAAAGTACTGCACGTTTGTTTTACACAACCTTTTTTGCATGCTGCCCTTTTTGGAAGAAGGATGGATCATAAACAAGGTTCGTTATAATTTACGTATATAGTCATCGACATAATTGTAATACGTACGCTTTATGGGCAATTCCATTATCATCCAATTAATGCAGTTTGAACAACAATAACTAATTGGTTACAGTATATATTTAGTAACGTAAATATCCGCTAGAGATTAGTTTGGTTTATTCGTTGTGTTAAAATGTGTTTTCGTGTTGTTAGTGGGTCATAATTTTATATATCATTAGCTGCAAGAAGTTAAGAAATAATATTAAATCTTCCTAACAAATAAAATGTATTCAATATTTATATACATATAATATTAAATAATAAATAAATAAAATATTGAAGGTCCACAAGTTTAAAAGTGATTATGCGGTAATTTGATAACGCTTTTGTATTCTAAGCATAATAAAACATAGGGTTTTATTTGTCTACTTATATTGATAACTAACTTAATATCTGATTTATTTTGTTGATTTATGCAACTATTTGCTAACATTTTCACATTGTCACATTATCTGAAACTTGAGATTACATTAATTATAACGTAACCGGGACTTAATCACGTATACATTTTAATCGAAATGTTTACCTCGACTCTCAACGTTTCGGCTGTATTGCAACGACTGAGGTCACTAGTAGACGTAAACACTTCGATTAAAATTTATACGCGATTAAGTCCCGGTTACGTTATAAATGTGAATAAAAAT
>DWQT01005525.1:0-10242 GCA_018244895.1 Myscelus amystis hages | reverse complement strand
ATTTTTTTAGCTGCAGCACTGCTTGTTTTTTTGAAACAATATTTTTTTACAGTAGACCCAGTAAAAAAGAGTTAACAGTAAAACCATTTGGAGAGCTTCGCCCCCCCCCCCCCCCTCCGCATTTCGCCGATGCGGTTATCGCGTGCCCGCAACACGCAACACTTGTTTATCGTAGCCTCAAGGCTCACGTCGTCCGAATCTCTGAAAAGACGTTGCAGTCTTTATATTGTGGATTTTTGGTGCTTGCAGTTCAGACTTATAATAAAACTGAAAATATAACAGCATTTGTAAATTCTCATCCAAACTTACGTACGGACTTTGATAAAATTGAAGATGTGCTATAAGGAGATCGGATTCTTCAATAGACGTGAATGTAAAACGATTATAATGAGATTAGAGGTGAAAAATTAAGTTTAGTAGGACCGATGTCGATATAAATCCTTAGCATACACTTACCTGGTACCGAATATATATATATCGAATCTTATAAATACATATTTAATTCTAACGGAACAATGTACCCAGTGATGCAATGCGTACATTATAACAATTTCAGAATTGTAAACGGTACCTACTGTAAAGAACAAACGAAGGCTTATTTCAATTTCCAGAAAATTTCATTTTTAAAGTGGTAAAACTTTTCGGACTGAACGCTTGAAAACTGCAAACGACTAAATGATTCGTGAGAAAAAAGCTGTTTGCAACTCAATCATTCAAAAGTTGAACGCAGAGCGTTTACAGCATTTATGTGATCAGTTTATCACGTGAATATATTAAAAGATAATTAAGAATATCAATTGAAATCTAATTTCTACAGAAAAATACAATTACAAATGTTGATATTTCATATATATTCCAAATAGGAACAAAGCGGCCCATTACAGAAATACGCTCTAAATCCTCATAACAGCTTTACTCTCAACACCTGAAACTGTGAATTTTAAAACAAAAGTTGATAAGTAGAGCAACACAAGTGATAAAATTATAACGGTTGCCGCATCAGGGCAAAATATGTCTACGAAAAAAACAAACATTAATAATACCAAAAACATAAACAGGAAGATACTAGCGATTGAGATAACGAAATAATTATGTTTACTTTTTATTGAAAAAGATAAACAGTTCATTATTCCATAATTGGCTGTTAACCAATAATCTCCGCCAGTAGGGTTCTTGGCACACCGACATCATATATTAACTGTTGTATTTTACATTTTAATTCTAGAAGAAGAAATACTATTTCCTATATATCCACAAACTCCATAAGAATCAGTAGGGCATTAGAAACAAAATACTGAAGATTACAAACCACATCAAATCGATCTTTCTCTGTAAATTACGTTGAACTAATCAAACAGTAGTGTATTAAGTTTGGATAGCACAATAGTAAGATCTGTGAATTGAATTTTTCAGTCCCCGACTCTCCTAACCTGAGAATTTATCGAATGAAATGTGTTACGATCATTTCAGAAGCAGAGTTCGCTTAATTTACGAGTACTTCGCTTTCAGAGTGGAACAAATGTGCATGGCCTGCCAACTTCTATCTTCCGCGGTGTAATATTGGCCCTACGAGGCTTTGTGAATTTTATAAAATTGACGTACTATGTATTTTCTTTGCACATCACTATGCAGGATGCGAGTTACAATATAATGTAAATATGAAGGAATCACTAACGTTAAACATCAACAAATCAACCCAAAGCAACGGGAATTTGGAAATGAACATCAATGAAATTAGTCAAAACAGTTCAAATACAATATTTTGGACACAACACAAATATGAAACGCAACAAAAGCTAACTTTACTGTAATTAAATAGCTCCCACTCCAATGGTATTGAAACGTGAAAATGAACACACTCGCCTAACGACTAATGGTCAACATAATATTTTAAACAAACGAAACATCAACGGTACAATTATTCACTTAAAAGCAATCAAACATGTCTACACGATAATTGAGAATTTAATTTAACCGCATGTGCTAAGTGATTATGGTGGCATAAATCTATCATACACTGTCATGAAATATGTAGAATATAATACAATGCCTATTGATTGAATTCTGTTTGAATCGCTCGAATCATAACTTCGTTTAAAATACCATATTTATTTACATATCGGAAAGTTCAATCAGAAGCCATTGAATCGTAAGGTTTGATGAACAGAAGCCTTGTTTAAAAAGTAAAAGAGAAATTACAGAATAATATTTAAAATATACACTAGTAAAAACTTTGAATGTGCTGAAGATTTACTACATACAAAAGATTGATATGCTTTAGAATACAAAAGAATAGGTAATTTCGAAATCGAATATAGGACAAATCAATTGTTAGCGTTGGGTAGATTTACATTCAGTCGGTGTCGTATTTATTAATTAAACCGACCTATTCTAGAGACAATCCCCTTCATGGCACTGCATGTTACACAAAAAAACAATGCTGCAACAGATAATAAAATAGTTTCCACACGAACGTACTGTTCTGTAAAGGTCGATAATCACCTGATATTTGTGCTGCTTTTACGATACGCGGGGAAATCATCCTCGAGGAAAAACCCAACTTTATAGTATAAGGAAGATATCGCTTTATGTAATATTGTTAGCAACGAAAACTTTCCAAACAACCCAGTTATCGGTCTCTTCTTGCGAGCCAACTGTTAGTGGACCGAAAATATTCCCGGTCTCCCTATGCCCTTCATATCTTTACAATTACTTAACTTATTTTTACCTAACAATTACTAAACTTACTATTAACTAAATCATTTATTATCCTGCACACTTTCCTATCTTCGCCTTCTTATTTCGAGTGGATTAAGACAATATTCCTTAATATGAGGAGGAACTCCTCGCTGCCCAAATGCATATTAGCAAATATCACACACCTCAGATTCATAGGACATTACAGAGAACTGTAAGGTGTCTAGATTTCCTGGCAATGTTTTCCTTCATATAACAAGCGATATTAAATTTATAAGAACAATAAATTGAAGTAAAAACTCATCACTCTGTAACTATTGCATCAATAAACCTTTATTATTAATACATATTACATATTGTTATTGTAAGGACATTATCAAAGATTACTACGTGATCTTATGTAATCGTTACATCGTGTTTTTGTTTATGAAATTTTATGAAACATTCCATAAATTGTTATTGCCAGCTAAAGTGATTGGGTCGCCAAAGGTTATTGAGAAATAATCGCATCAGAGGCGGGCGCCGCTCATCCGTGAGAAGCGTGTGCGGTAAGCGGCGTTTTAAAATTGTTGAAGTATGACAAGCTAAATGTCGCAGTTCGAATATTTTTTTTTAATTTTCTAGTGGAATATTATAAGAACTGGCTAATCAACCAATCAACCCCGACCAAAACATTATCAAGCAATAACTTCTGTTACCTATGCGGTCGACTACGCGCATCTTATCAAAACTTAATTTCTGTTAATATCTCAATAAAATGCGTTAAATTTATTAATTAAATCATTTAATTTACAAGCGCCACCCATATGTAACGATCGATGAATATTGGTTAACACATAAAAAATACAATGTCATAATTTATAGTCCATAGCCTTCCAATGAATAGCAGAACTATGTGTAATGGAAATGACACAATACCTCAAAGCAAAGTCTTTTAAAATAAATGAATACTGATCGATAGAGCAAGTTCATCTTTCACAGTTTGGAACTAACCGCAAGTTTTAAACTTTAGCGAAGCATTGGTGCAAAATTGAGCTATCAAACTCGAGAGCGGAACTTTACGGTCATTGCTTTGCTGCTTGAACTTCAACTTTGTTTATAATAAATTGGCTGAGCCCGCGGATTCATTCGCGTGGAATACTGCTTTTAGTTCGGTATGATACATAACACACTATCAACAAAAGTAGCCTAATCTAATTATGTGACTCTGCCATCTGCCAGTGAAAATCCCATCAAAAACGGGCCAATTACATATTTGTGTGATTAATTCTTATGAGAATTTTAAGCTATTAGAGCTGCATATTGCAAGCGATCTGAAAAGAACCGCGCCCAACAGTGGAATACAAAAATAATTGTAGCCGCGAACTATTCTGTAAATTTTATTAAAACCACAGGCTTAAGTCTGCTAATATAACAAGCGATAAATACAAGTTAAGGTAACTGAACATAACACAACGTTCATCAACCTATCCGCAGCAAGAAAAAAACAAAAACAAAATCCTTAGTGGCTATCAAAATTCCAATCTCCATATCGGTTCACAGTACTCTTTGTAGATCCGTATGTCCATAATTCGCTAACCGATCAACCTTTCAAATCTCAATTGAAACATTGGAAATTGAAAAAGCACACTCTGGTGTGACGTCACCGCGGATTAAACCGCTACACGCCGCCTTATGTCCCAGTCACAATTCGAATCAGTCCCGATTTTCGAAATTCGTATCGTCCGCTGACACTTAATTAACTGTCCGGTTTCCGGTTGCGAAAGGAAACGATGGGTCGAATCATTCGTTACTTTTACATTTTTTTTTTCTGGCCGGTTGTTATTCGGATTCCGCTATTGGGAATTGGATTTTGAACACTATCACAATCTGCCGTGCCGTATCGAAATCTCTTTGCTTTTCTTTAATATAGACCTTTTTTAAATTGTAAAATAAGCTTGCTACGACTACGAGCTCAGTGAGATGCAATCTAAGATGTAACACGATTGCCTATAAAATGCATCTTCACTCTTGTTTTGAATCTCTATTGATATGTCGGGAAAGATGGGAACCGTAAGAGATCACCGTGCCTAGGCTGACTTGGGAACCCATTTGACAAAAGGCCTCCGCGCCTCAACTGCGGATGGTACCCAGCGGTGCGTTGAGGTAGGATGGTGGTACGGATTGTTCAGATTAGATGTTTATATGGACTTCATAAACAGTTACACGTAAGCCTTGTGGGTCCAGTTGGTGGGGTTGGAACTTTCCCGAAACACATACTTTACGTTATTGCAATATTTGTCATTTCTGTTGCGCTTGATGTAAAAACTGCAAAAATGTTTTTGCATCTATAATAAAGATTATTATTATTTATATCAATATCGATAAATGCGATAAGCCTTACAACGAACAATCAAATAACCGTTCCTGTAAACATCCGAATTGTGAGCGTTCGAAACGATAAAAAAATAATTTTACGCAACTGAACGTAAAAGCGTCATGTGACGTCATCGTTTGCGTAACGTAAATAAAGCGTACGGCCGTGACGTAACCGTTCACGTCGGATCGGTTTAACGTTACGTTACGTTACTCTCTCTTTTAGAAGTACATTGGACAAACAGTGTAAATACAAAATACATTGAATAAAGATGGACAAAGCAACATTGCATTTTCCTCTTGCAATTAATAACACGCAAAGGAATAATATGTATGGCACTCTAATTGAACGAAAAATGTTTGAGACGATCAAACAGTTTACGATTTTATTGCTCATACAATAGAGACCAATTTGAACTGTCAATATCTTGAAAGTTCGATTTCCACTAGCGAGTACTGGGTATAACTGAAACCAGTAGAGGTCAGAATCTGAAGCGCCGTACAACACGTGTGTCCAGTACAATAGAAGTTCAAAAAACAAGCACGGGACATATTAAACTAAATGAATGATAAAAATGTGTGGACCAAAACGACGCGTAAATATACCTGAAAATAACATCATCTTATGTAAACGAAGACCTTGAAGAATGAAAAGAATTTTGCAGTTGTACAGAGACAATGTCCTCGCAATGTCACATTTTTGACCGACTTCAAAAAGGAGGAGGTACTCAATTCGTCTGTGTTTTTTTTTTTTATGTTTGTTACAGCATAATTTGGCTCTAAGTTAACCGATTTTGAAAATTTTTATTTCTATGCGCCAGCTCTATCAAAGTTTATTGGTCAAATTATTAAAAGATGCGGCGGTCATAAATAAAATTATTTCATGCCAATTTCGTAGTTAAACTTTACGAAAGCTATGTGTAACCGCAAAAGTTTCGTCACGAAAATATTCCAGAGAAAAAAAAACTCTCCGAGGACTTTTATCAACACTCTTTTTCAGCTTGTTTAGCTGAAATGGAGAGGATTTGATAGGCTGTAGAATCCAGAAAGGCAGCTTTGAAGTGTAAAAGTCAATTTCACGTGAATATTAGTATAGGTAGATAAATATGCAAAAGGTGTTTAGGATCTCGAGAAACTTTCTCTTTCAACAATAACTGAAAAAAGTTTTTGACAAAAAAAAACCAAAGCGACATTAACATTTAATCAAAAGTAATGGCGCTTCCTTGGGGGGAACAACCAAACGAATCATCATAATTGCATAATGAAATACCGCTTCACACAAAACAGCTTAGCACTCGACAACAATTAAGCAGTAGGTAGGTACTGAGTGCAAAATTTACATTCTTCACTCCCCCGGCGTTTTATTGCGGGACGCAATTAATTCAACATAAGACGAGAGTTGGGGGGGGGGGAATTGTCCGTCTTGCCACAAAGGGGAGGCAACAAAAAAGACGGGGGTCCGCCGGCGCAAGGGAACCTCGACCGCCTGCGAGTGACACGTCTGTACAGAGCTTTTTATGTATGTATGTAGGTAGGTACTGGCTGCGTGCGTTATATTTTTTATCTCATACTACATATGGGGAATAATTACTTACTACCGTATAATACACATACAAACACATGCCTCTGACACGCACACGAAAAACATCCATCCGTTAAAATACTTAAATAAAATTGAATTAAAGAATTCAGTACAATAATACAATACAACTCGGTAATCTAATACAATGTAATATTAACTATTATTATTATAACATCACACCAGGACCCTTACGGGTTAAGCAGAAAGCACCGAGTGCAAAATATACTCTGTCCTTACAGACCTCACGTGCTTCATTTACACGAAAACAATTATTAAAAACCGTGCTAATCAACATACAGCTCTGTTATAAGCTTGCAAATCGCACGCACATTTTACCCAAGCGATGCATATCGCATCCGTCTAAGTTACAGGAGCAAATATGCACAGCAGATTGATTGAAGTGCACGATTCATCAATTGCCTACTAACCAAGCACCACAACTTGTGTAAACTCAAAATGCAAATTCGATTTGAATTTTCATCTTAGTTAATGGAGGATTCCTCTCTATTATCCAACAACGTATTATTAACACTAGACAAACATAATCGTTGCCGGATTATGGCGTTTCTGTAGGTGGCGATAGGGTGTCGAGCCGAAATTCGTGATTTACTGCAAAAGATGAAACTGCAAAACGCACCACCCCTCCTGTTCAAAAAACCGCAATATTATACAGCGCTTGAGAGCTTGAAATATTCTATAGCTACTTTTGACTTTAAGCGGGTATTTTTTAAAGACAGTAAAATCTACGCAAAAAATAATAAAAATAGCGATTTCGCATTGCACGAGAACGTGAAACTATAAAGAATAAAATCAGTCGTAACCGCGACACCACGATAGGTATAAGTAAACCACGGCCACTATCAGCCGACCTATGCAACTGCGAGAATTTGTTCGCCCGTGAAATAGAACAATGCTATCTGTGCGGTCAGACTGTTATTGTTTTCATGTGTGTACACTGTATCTCGTGTGTAGCTACAACGACGAATATAACTATACACTAGACCCTAGCGACATGACAGCGCGTTGCCGTGGTTCAAATAACTTAATCTCATATATCCAAAAATCGCATTTGATGATGTTTGACAGACTAAAAATTCATCCTATAAGAAACATTGACTTACCATAAGAAAAAAATCGAGATGAAAAACTATCTCTCGAGTTGGATCAAACTGTCAAAGTGCGTCGGCGGATTTGAATCCGAATTCCACAAAATGGAAAACGGAAATGTAAGCCACTACGCTAACAATAAAGTGAAAAGGAAGTGTGCGGAGGTGGAAAGCACGTGCTGTCGTCGTAGCAGACGCGTTCCGGTTCTAAAGCGACGGGCGGCTACGGGTAACTTTCGTTCAACTACGAACACCAGTAGATCGCACCGTAGAACATTTGACGAATGTGACATGACGAACTATACACAGCGGTCATTTTCACTATGAACGCCTATGAGGTTAGACGTAATAAGAGTGAATAGGCATTATCTAGGGAAGCTTGCTACACCTAACATACCAATAGAATACCTCGTAGGCAAACAACGCAAACCAATTTTATAAAAAAAAAGCGAGAGTATACAGACTGTGAATTTGATACTATCTGAATACATTAAATGATACAGTCGAAAGAGGCAGACCTAAGAGCGTACGTGGGTAGATCAACAAATTAGAGAAATACTTGAAGATAAGAGCAGTACATCCAATAAAGAAGTCTATATGATTACTTTGATGACAGTTAAAGAGATGAATGAAATTTATCAGAATCGTAGCCGGCAGAAATCATTAGACTCTGCCTATCCCTATGGGAAGTAGGCGTGACTGTACTTGGTTCGTCGCCCGAGTAACGTCAAGACATTTTAATGCAAGAGATGATAACTGGTAGGTACTTTGTTTCTTAAAGGCACACCATTATCGTTACGAACTATGAAAAACAGCAGATTTCGAAGCATTCATTTGAGTATAAAATTAAATTCCTCGACGGGAAAACTTAGCAACACAAAGAGAAAATTAAGTATTTTTTTATTATATTCCTTTCAAAAAAAAAATAGCAAGCAACCGACGTCACTGCTTCGGAGAAAATATTTTATTTCGTCGGAGGCAAGAAGCATCTTGTTTACTTTGAAACAAGAAAAATCACGTTGCCCCGTTAATTAATCTACTCATCCGTTCTAGCAAACCACATTTTTTTAATACGGCGCGAAGCAATATTGAAATCGTTGTTAAAAAGTAATTTAATTAGAAATAAGGAGCCAAGCTATGAACTGAGTAATTGGATGTACGGGATAATATCAGAACGGCAAATTTGAGCGAAATGGCTCAAATTCATCTAAGTTCAATTTTTATTATGGGGACGAAAGAAATGCATACATCCACCTGATCTAAGTGACATGTATACGATCTCAGTTAGGTTCTCAAAGCATGCTGCTACTACTCCCGTCGATCAAGAAGACGTAAGAGTTAGTGGGAGATACCTTCTGGGTCCTACCAACCTATGGTCCCATGAGGATAAATATTTGGCTGTTGCGGGAGACCCAAGGAGTTACATCCACTTAAAGCCTCTTACATCACCAAACATTCCATTAGAAGTATAATTCAGAAAAGTGAGCATTTTCACCTTGTCAGGTTTTGACAAACGCATTATCTACCTTCAAAGTCTTCAAAGATGCTAGGTAGGATTTTAAAAAGCGTATGTGGCGTAACGAAATCGATAGGGAGTAGGTAACAACGTGTCATGGAAAGTCACGTAACGTAAATAAAACCCAGATGAAGTTCGCTAAACTGTTGGAAATTTGAATTCGGAACACCACAAGCCGCACTAGTATCCTGCCACTTTGCCCGCATGCGCTAGGATTACTAATTGGGGTTAATTGCTGGCGAATGATTACATTTTTAGAAGATCGCCTCATCTCTACACCATAACATCTATTAATGGATGACGTAATCGGACGAAAGTCATAATCACATTTGCACAAAATGCAGCCATTAAAATTTAAGCGATTCTTCGCAAACAAACATTACAGAGTGTTCCCGAAAAGACGCAAGCAGACAGTGTATTATTAATCATGTGAAAATAAACCGTCACCGTTATTAATGGATGACAAAGACACGTTAATCCTATTTAATAGTTAGAAGACAATGGTCGCGGGTGGTCGGTGCCGCGTCTGGGTAGGCACTGAACACAAGTTCATCGCTTAGCGGGGTTATAATTCACTTAGGGTTGGGACAATGACACGGTATGCGTACAATATGATACATACATTATATTGTAGCGATTTTAGAACGGCGCCCGTTCTGTTAATAAAATAGGGGAAAACAACTGTTTCACTATATCCATTTAATTGTGGATATACACAATATATAGAAACTTAGACGGAGAGATCGTTATATGTCTCAATCAAAAAACCGACAATAAAATGACGCAATAACATCCATATGACTTGTGTTGTCTATACAATTTACTATTAGGAGTGTTAAAAGTGTTTGATGCAATTATACAAGGCATGATGAGCGTTCGAGCATATCTATCTATGCCAATAATATAAAGAGCTGAAGAATTTGTTTGATTGTTTGAACGCGCTAATCTCAGGAAATATTGGTCCGATTTGAAAAATTCTTTCAGTG
>DWQT01005524.1:0-10243 GCA_018244895.1 Myscelus amystis hages | reverse complement strand
GAGGCATTCCAACTTAGTCCTCAGGAGTAGAGGCGCATCTGTGGTCGGCCTGAGATAGGAATCTAATTTTATCTGGGATCGATTACAAATGTCCATGGGCGGCAGTGGCCACTTACCATCAGGTGGACTGCATGCTCGTCTTCTACTTGCATACTATAAAAAAAAAAAACATCAATGCATTGGCGACTCTTTAGATGTTGCTCATGTGCATAGGCAAAAATGACTACTTATCGTCAGGTTGCCCATCTGCCTGTTTGCTTGAGTAATATTCATATAACCAATAGACAACTGCCTAAAGTTTATTTAGTACAATAAGTATAGAAAAAGAGATTACGTATGGCCTGGAAATTATTATACAATAACATTTCAGGTTTTTTGGAACGTCGGAAAAGGGGTTTGATACAAAAGGATGATAAACATCCTCACTATCTCATTTTAATTAAACAAAATAAAGTACAAAGCTTTTTAAAAAAAAACCGTCAATCGACCAATCTCAGAGCTAAGAGTAGATGCAATAGACAGAAATTGGCGGGAGGTAATTGTTTGACCATAAATGACAACCGATAAGCGATTAGATTGCGATAAGTTTTATCGATTTTACATTTATTTGAAGCCGTTTAAAATATTTTAGGATTTTTATTAAGATTGTGATTGAGATTTCGTTCCATATTTTAAAATTTCATTTTTTTTCATATTTTGAAGGTAAAGTGTGATTGAAAACATTTTCACGACAGGTTATCACGAAAGAAAATTTCACACTTACATCTATTTTATACGAAAGTAGCTGTTATCGTAGTACGATAGCGTACTATGGTCCAGTAGTTGGCGTACCGTAGTGTCCTAATTAACGTAGTCAAATGAAAATATTTTACTTACACGTCACACTACCATTGCGCCCGTAACGCCATCTATGCCTCTTGTTTGATTAAAACGTATTTTCGAATGAAAATGACATATTCACTAAGCTTATATTGATATTGCTATTGGTAGTAAATCAGAGTTGATGTACAGAAAAACCTCGGCTAAGATTTCCGTTAAAATTAGGTACGTCAATTTCAATAGAATATCGCTTATCGCTTACCCCGCCGCAATAGAACACCCTACCAATTAAATCAATTTGCATAACAAAAAGTATTTAATTAAACTTGCTTCACCGTTTATTCGGTGAATGCCTTTGGAACGTTTTGCGTGAATTTATATTCAAGTTCATTCGACTGTTTAACTTAAGTTACCGAATCACTTTTATAGACGATTTAAAAAGACACTTCAATTGCTTTTTTAACATTACAAGGGACTGTAAAGTCAGATATTTACTTAAATGAAACATTTCGTTGTTATTTATATAAAGAACGCAATAACCTTTTTGTGATTATTATTAATCTTCTTCAAGCTTCTTAAAGCTTTTTATAATTTAAATTTCGAATAACACTTGCTATAACGTCAAAGGAAACCTAGTGAGGATGCATACGTTGGAGTATGTTGTAAAATAATTTAAATTAGGGTGTGTGAAGTCTGTCAACTGCACTCGACCAGCATACTGGACTATGGCGTAAAACCAACTTCCTATGAGAAAAGACCGTAAAAATAAGAGCGTTCTTTGAATTTTCTGAAATGATCTTGAATACCACCACATTATACATATGTATTATGCCTTTCATCCATCGCAAGCAGTAAGCAGTCTCTTTCCATTCCTTTTTTAATAGATAAAGTGATTCAAGAGGAAGGTTTGCATGTATAACTAGCTTTTGTCCGCGGCTTCGCACGCGTTGCAATTCAGAATTTCTTAATGACATTAATTATAAATGTAGCATATGAATTTAGATATTCCAAAGGTAGCAGGAAATTTTCACGGTATAGGGTGAGGGGAATTGTTTTACTCCGAATTTAACGCGCGCGAGGTCGCGGGCAAAAGCTAGTTCACTATAAAGTATACATTACAGTACTTTGCAAATGTGTTTTGATTGCGAAACACTTTTCCAAATGACAACAGAATATTATCAAGCAACTGAGATTGAAGTCTACGTTTTAATTAAAATACATCCAGTGAATTTATTTCAAATATGGAGAATTCTGGAGAACTCGAAAATTTTTAAGTCTACTTAAAATGTTTTCCTTTCAATGTTACTTATAACTGTTGATATTTAATCATAGATAAGGGTTAAACTTTGCCAAACTTCGCGTTGGGTGGCGAAATTTGAACACTAGAGTCTCAGAGTGGGTGCTGGCATTTAAACCTACCTGAAAGCCTACCAATGTTGACCGATGGTAAGCTGAAACTGACTTACAATATTATGAAACAATTAGCTACAAAAACTATTTTCCTGTCGAGCTTCCGCCGAGCAATATTATTGGCATGTTTTAACAACAATAATCCCGAGGAAGAGAGTCATGAATGTGGATAAAGCACGGGAGGATTGTAAGGACTGCCTACCCCGTTAGTGACGTGGCATAACGGCTATGTATGTACGAGAATGCTAACAATAATATGCTAACATTAGGACACCTTTACTCACGATCATATCATTCGAAACTGACCAAAGCCTATTGACACAACATAAGTATTTATTGTGCGGGAATCAAACTCTCGACCGAGTAGTTTTCGTTTGCGACCACGTAAAGACGCATTAAATTGATCGAGACAGCCACGGAAAATTGATTTTCAATAAAACTTCGAGCCAAACGCCAGATATCGCGGGCAAAGTTCACGGGGAAAGGAAAAACGATGCGATTTCAATATTTTTATTGTTATTACCGTGCCTACCCAAGGCCGAGGCGGTTGGAATGGATACTTTATATAGGTTAACGGGATTTCAGTACTGATCCACAAAAATAATAAAGATACGGCGATTTGGATGATATATAAAAAAGTTTTTGAACGTTCGGTAAAACAGTCTCGTGGTCGAGTGGTTAAGGGTACTGCAAGTCGTGGGTTCGATTCGCACCCGGTAAACAAAGTATACCAAACAATTATTAAAACTCAATAACATAAACATGAAACCAAATTCAAATTCACTAAACCAATTTCAATTCAAGCCACACCTATTTCTGCCTTATAACAGCAGCGTTAAGCGCTGCTGTGTTCTGGTTTGAAGGGAGACATACTTTCTCGAGGCATTCCAGCTTAGTCCTCAGGGGTAGCGACGCAGCTTTGGTCGACCTGAGATAGGAATCTTATCTTATCTGGGGTCGATTACAAATGTCCATGGGCGTCAGTAGCCAGTTACCATCAGGTAGACTGCATGCTCGTCTGCTACTTCCATATTATAAAAAAAGAATCAAATTGCTTTATTATACATTCAATGAAGGTTATGTTTTAGCCAACGTACTTCGGCTTTGTGCGCCCTTTAGGCTATAGTAGAAAGGGAGAAAGGGCCCTAAGTTTTATTACACCGCGTTCGAAAAATCCCTTCCCTGGTGTGGCTTATCTTCAACACCTGTTCGCTTCCATGCCGTAATGATTTTCGCCAACATTGGCCGGCGAATTATCGTGTTTCGATAAATTCTAATTTTGCAAATGGAATCTGGTTTCAGCAGGGGTGTAACCACAATAATTCATATTTAGGATATTCAGCTCAATATTGCACTGCACACAGCACACGCCGTAGCTAGCTCACAATGATAAACATAATAGGGTTACAAATTTGCGAATAGGAATTATGAAGTGGTAAACGTCAATTGTGTAAAGGCAATTAATTAATTAATCTTATAATTTCTTATTACATATGATTTTAACATATGACTTATGTATAGTAAATATGAAATTGTATTTGATTTATAGATGAAACATTTTAATCCATACATACATAGGTATATTTTACAAAAAAGTTTAGTGGTTATATTTGACGCTCGGAGCTTTCTGCCTATCCTGATACAAACCTGGCGTCATGGTACAATAATAATGACAGCAAAGAGTATTTTTCAAGCGGAATGATATCTACGTCCATTACAAAAGGAGCCATCCAAAGTATAACATAATGAATTGTGATATTGTGAGTATCATTAAAGTAAAAATAGTTGTATAATGGAAAATATATACAATTCTGTACCCTCTAAAGCCTATAAGCTTTGAATGAGTTGGCATACGTGGACATAACGACGATAATAACGCGTTATGGCCTCAGCCTTAGGGCGCAGATCTGGCAGCGCATTTGTTACTAACAAACAATTATAAACCTTGTCTCGCTTGGAATAAAGTCGAAATTAGAAACATCACGTGCTTCTTATACATTCGTCACTCTTCATACACAGAACAATGGCCCCACTCTTGGCTGCCAGTGTCCAGTACCTGACCTATTTGGTCTAGGAAAGTCTTGGTCTCCTACCTAGGAATGACAGTAAGGTTTTGCTGTACAAGAAACTTATGTCATCTATATCTATGCGTATCAATAATTTAAGTGTCTGTCTGTGATTTAAAATAACTGTGTATTCACAAGTGCTCATACATAGTTATTTACGCGATACCAAAAAAAAACAACAACCAACAAAACAAAACATATTTTTCAAAAATTTTTCCTGCCGTTCTGTTTTCGCGAAGGGCTGAACCGATTTTAATGGAACTTTCACTGACAGAAAGAGGAGGTTGTAGGGCTACGTTTTACGAAATGTCCACCAGATAGGCATTTACGCAGGAAACATCAAAAGGCGTAGCTATTTTCAAACACAATTTTAAAGAAATATCTCTTTAAATTCAATTTTTTTTTGGTATAGGTACTTTGTTTACCGGGTGCGAATCGAACCCACGACTTGCGGCAATCCGTATCTTTAAGCACTAGACGAGTAGAGTATCTTTATTCACCTTCTACCTGAAATATAACAGAATTCTTTTAGCTCCGACCTTTAGAGTCAACAATTGGCCTTGCTGGTCGTTCGAACGAACGCGACCACACGAGTGTATTATTATTTTAACCAAAGGGTCAATGAGACATGAGATGTGATAAGAAATATATTAATGGACAAGCCGTTACGAAACACACTTGGTTCAGTGGTTAACGGGACTCGTTACTGAAGTGGTTGAGGGTTACTAGTTCGATTCCGACCAGAACATACATTTGTGTTTTGATCATTAATTTTGTTTTGTCCGGGTGTAAAATTGTCACATATCTACGTTAGTATGTTGTTGACTATATCCATATGTATAAAACCGGAAGGCGAATCTTTCAAATTCCACCCTTGAAAATAGTAGTAGAAAGATTGTATCAAAATTCTATTATATGACTCCCAAATGGCTGTTGATCAATGAAAAAATAAATAATATAAAATTTTAATTTTCAAAGCATAACCGAGGCCTATAGTAATAAGGAGGCCTAAGCATAATTAATAATACAATTTCGATTAGAATTATAATATTAATTATGAATAATACCATATCCGTTTGCGGGATATATTTCGTACTTCAGCGTATAAACTGAAAGCCTCCCACAAAAGCCTTCGCGCCAGCCGTAGCCGCGATTACTGACCGGATTTATACACACACTTAGATAACATATCTGATTCTCATATAAACGAAAACCTCACTATACATTTCGTATAAAACCAAGCATTTTTTTATGTAAGAACTAATTGCAATGATTACAAAATTTATAAAATCATGACAGCTTTTTATTTATTTATTTAACAATTTACTACACTGGACAATTTATAGAAACAAAGTTATTAAATTTTGTACTTAGGTACTGCTTATCTCCCAAAGCGATTTTACATAGTTGATGAAAACGAGATTCAATTTTTCAAAATTCTTTTCAAGTGAATTTGTGAAAAAAATCTGGAAAAAATATACCCCGTTCCAGATTAGCATTTCAGTAATAAAAAATTATAGAACTTAACAAAAAGTGCTGACTAATTTTTCTCTCCACCTCAAATGATGATTTGAGCCTAAAAAATGACAGCGTTTTAAGCCAATTGCACCCATCACTCAGGTCGCGATGAAACGGAAGGCTTTTGAATTTTTTTCCGAGACTTTTCCAATTTTATACGACCCCTTATATTTTTCACCCTTTCGTCTTAATGATCAGTCTTATTAACAACGAGTAACGGCTAAATAATATTGCGCCTACACTTCTACGTCCCACTGTTGGGCTTGACACTTAACCATCACCCTATCGGTTTGTGTCCAACCCATCCGTCAGATGTTTCAAACCGCCTTTAAGGACGGACGAGGCTTAACCGGTTAAAACCGGTTTAAGTCCGTTAAAAATATTTGCTACTATAGATCACATATCCAAATGCACACAGCGCAGAGTATGGATTAAATTGCCCAGTATTTGCAAGCTGCATCCACGCTAGGGAAGGATAAAAACCCAATTGAATTTCCAATAATGAACATCTTTTATGTCCCTCATCGCTTTCATCAATCGGTGAGACGATCGCCTTACACCGTAATTCGTTATTTAAGCGTAGAAAATAGCTTTCATTGTCTTCTTTCTAGAAATTCTTTAGGATTTCGTAATTTTGTTTCCTTAAAAATTTTGTTGCGATGTTTACTTCTACTGTTCTACTGTTGATCTACTGCGGTCTACTGTCAGAAGAACAAATGCAATTGTATAAAAAACACAAGTGAGGTGTCAAGGGACACCCGGATGGAACGAAGTTCCTTTCGTTTAATTAGTGAAGGAATTGTAATAAATTAAATTAATAGCAAAAACTGTCGTGACAACTTTTTGTCTGATTTTTTTCCGTCTAGCCTCCTTCGCAACGCGTGATAAGGAACTTCGTTCCAATATTCTACTCGTATTATACTGGCGTAATGAGAGTAACTTAGTATTATCTTAGTATTATCTGTAAAACCGTGTTCTGATTATATTACACTGCAATGCGATTAGTACATTTAGAGTTACATACTTTTCATTTTTTTAAACAATAAAGGCTATATCCGGTGGCCAAGATATTAGCCGGATATTATTGAACCGCCTAAGGCTCTACCATTATACTTAATGATAACTGCAGGAACCGTCGTTAACATGCGCGCTGAAACCAGGCAACGGTCCTGAAAATATGCAATAACGAGATATTGCTCCAGTAGCTTAGTGATGCTTAAACAGCGATGTGGGTTCTATTCTAATTGAGAACATTTTTTTATGCTATGGGCATTGGTATTGATTTTGAGTTTGTGTGTGAAATTATTTATCTGACTTTCTTACTAATATTGAATGAAATGTGTTTCCATGAAATTTTAAGGCCAATAAAGGCCAATGGTTGGCAATTTACATGTCAGTTCAGGGGTAGTCACTCGACAATTCCGCCAAATTAGTCCTGACATCAGCTGTTGAGCCCCACATGTCAATTCCATTGTAATCCGTCTCAGCTTATTACCCAACGAGTATTCGACCCTGTAATCGATCGAGCAGAGTATACTCAATCATATTGAAATCGACATGACACTTCAATTAACACAACAATCAGAACGAGTAATTAAATAGTTCAGTCCACTGATACACAACTGGAAAAGAGAGAGATATATATAGCTTACTCCGTCTCAGAGTGAATAAGCCGAAACAGAATAGGATTTATTATTATTTAAGCCAGATACTTAAGTGAGCAGAGTGCTAGAGAAATTACCAATATATATGCGAGTACATACCCGTTGAGATAAAATTAAAGTGTCTTCCTGTGATTTCGAAATAATTATGTTTTCTTAAGTGGTTATAGTTATTTATACGATATTAAAAAGGATATTGTGACTAATAGTAGAGCGTGAAAGGTTTGATAGATATTTAAAAAAAAGGTTCTCATAAATAAGAGTTTAAAGCATTCACATTTTTAAAAAAAGCAAAGTTAGACGTATTTTAAATGTTTGAAAAAAATTCTTACAAATTATCTTTAAGCCACAACAAAGTCTTTCTAGTACGTTTAATAAACTCTTAAGTTACTCGAAAATTAAGAAAAGTTTCAAAATTACAAGTTAATACTCTCTCAGAGGAAAAAATTAAAAATGATTAAAAAAGTATGAGAAATACCCAAAGCTAATTAGAGGTAGATGAAAGGACATGTTGTAGACTATGCGTGAAATCGCGTAGAATACGATGTGGCTAAGATAAATTAAAATAAATAAAACATATTAAAATCGTGACTAGTCGTAATTATTCAACTCCATTTTTGAATAATAACAGAGGTTGCAACACACAGTTGTCTGATTTAAAATAATAAACAATGAAATGTGTGGAAAATAATCAGAGAAAACTTACATATACGTTAATTGCGAGTTCAGTATCGATAAATTTTCATTGCAAACCATAATAAACTGAATTCGGTTGGAACCGAGCCTGAGATAATTTCGTGATTTTTCCAAGTGCACAGGCACCTAATGTCGCTAAATATTGGACATCGCGTAATAGGGTTCCAATTTCAAACAACCAGAACGAAAGCCTAAGCCTAGAATATTAATGCGATTGTGTAAAACTTTATCCGGGCATTTTATGAATAGTCAGATTTCGGTATCGATATTTAACTGTCAGTAGAAAAGGAAGCCTTATTACGAAGGATTAGGTTCTACAGACATTCGCCATTCATAGACAGTAGAGGACAATGTAATGGATTAATTCTGATACGCTAGAAGAAGAGCTATACTCTTCAATGTTATAGATAGGTACTCAAGATTACATTTTTTTATTTCAACTACAGTTTTTTTGCCTGCCTGTTGTTTTGCCACTCTCTCTAAATATAAAAAATGCTTTAGTTCGTTTCACCCGGAAGGGGTGGTGAACGTGTTGAATCAACCCCTAGGATACTGGCGCTGAAATTTCAGAGTTTCTCCAGATAAAATACGAAGCGGAATAAGGAGTACATCGGAAACATACGGGACATAAACACGCGTGATTTTGATATGAAATATAACCAATATTATCAACACAGATATCTACATAAATGAAAATTTAATTAATTTATGAAAAGTTTTACCGATTGTCACGCAGGAATTCAAAATGTTTCTGAGACGAAAAGTACTTGTTAAAGTCCCATCAAGTAAGCTTTAGCCCGATCGAACATTACCGAGGAAAGAGTGATTATGGCATTACAAGTTCTTATTACGAAAAGAGATCCACATATGTACAATGGAGACAAAAAGTGAAAAAGTTAACGCAGAATGAGAGAAAAAATAAAGTGGGCATAACGCTTTTTCATAACATGACGATGTACCATTCGGTCACGTTCCAAAATTGTTTGATGCAATATCTGTCCCGTATGTTTACAAATCCTCATACTTCAACAAATAAGGTTTGCGCGAAGCAATAGTTCTCTGCAGTGCGCGTGTAATACCCGTTCAATTAAACTTTTTCCAATCGCTAAGAAGTCGTCGCCATAAGTAATTTGTAATTAATTTCGCTGCACCTAATATTTGTTCTTGCGAATGACATGTGCTTTTAATTTTCAACGTTATTTATTACCTTATTATTTATACCATGCCGGGGTAGACAGGGGACATGTTAAAAAACGCATTATACAAGCAGACACTTTAATTTTATTATATTTTGAATATTTTCGAATAGAATTCAAGAAAATTGAACACAAATATTTATTCAACACACCTAAGAAGGCTGTATTTGTAAAAACTAATTCGTATAACGGCCTGCCGAATTGAGTATTCCTTTTAAACGCCAAATGGAGCTTTCGTCGATTTTTCACTAAAATCTCACGATATTATTCTAAAAGCTCTTGATTCGTTTCACGTTCGATATTATACTGAAAGCTTTCGTGTCATCACATGTTTGTTATTACGTTAAAAGGTATTGTTTTATGAAGCATTATTGCGTGTTAGCGGAACTTCAGCGTTTTGAAAAGAAATTCATTGGCATGTTGAAGTTATTATGAATATTTTATGTTATATTTATTTATTATTTATTCATTGTGACATTGTGTCACAGGTTTACAATTCAGATGTTCTAAATGCCTATTTCGTCTGTATGTTCTCTGCAAACGGGCGTACAATTTCTAATATAAAATACATATATTCTCGCACTATACATAATATAAAATGAATACACAATAAAACACCAATATCTAAAACAATTAAGTTACAGAATGTACTATTATAACGCGTCTTAACAGTAAAACTCTTGAGAGACACTCTTGGCGTCTGAAATAGTTTTCAGCAACGTTAATATTGCACTTAATCTCAGCCGCTCGCCACAGATGCTCAACTTTCTGCAAATTATGATACTGCTTAGGTATTATTATGCTATAAAATCTTCTATTATTGTTGCGAAAATGGGTCATTGTTATAACAAAATACCGGTCGCCACAAGCATTCTAC
>DWQT01005523.1:0-10243 GCA_018244895.1 Myscelus amystis hages | reverse complement strand
CGCCCCCTCCGCCGCCGCCGCCGTCGCGCCCCCCGCGCCGCCCGCGCAGCCGCCCTCCTCGCACCCGCCTGGAATGTACACGTTTCTATTAACTACATCAAATGCGTACATAAAGATACATATACTTTTGTATAGTCCAAATAACGATGCTTTTATCTCTTTAAAAAGGTAAACGAAAGTTATTATTTCGTATCCAATATGCCTAGCTAGAGTTGACAAAATAATGAATATTCTTTGGGCGTCTATGAATAAGATATTATAGAAATATACATACTGGAGATGTCGTAAGCAGTATATATAATGAGGAGCGTTGGGCATTAGTGTTAATTTAACGTCCATCAGAAGGCTTATAGTTAAATTACAAGTGAATAAACGCATACATTTATTTAACAAATTACTCAACCCGAACTGTATACTAACTCTGAAAACTCATGGCTATATAATTATGGCAATTACATGTTTCATGATTAGTACTGGTGTAGAGTACATGTATGTAGATGCTAGGTCATTATCTTTATCACCGCTAATGCCTAGGTGCGCGACAAGTGATCTTTTTGACTTATAAGCTCATGAAGAAAGAAATCATAATGAATGTAACGTATTCGCGGTTACCATGGCAACATTGTGGAGACGTGTCTTCAGTTGTTTTGGCGCTAGCGTCGGCGTATTGGTTTCATTTTGATTTATCGATATATTGTATCGTTAATTCATAATAATTAATAATTATCATCTCAGAACGAACCACTACAGGATAATGACCTCCGCCAAACTTCGCCCCAACCCAAATTCCTTTGCTTTATGAATCCATCCATTCCCGACGATATTATTAAATCGCGTGCGCATATTTAGCGAGTACCTTTAAATGCAGCATAAATAAAATAACACTCCTACCTGCCGAGGCCGCGCGTGCTTGCACCAAATCCGCCCTCATATCCACGAGCTCTGCCTGCAAAAAAAAAATGAGAACATAATAGTAATACTATTGTGCTGTTAGCACATTTATCTAAATCGAACGCACAGTATCACGTGTCGACAATAAACCAGTGTCGTGTAACGGGGATGTGATTCGGGACAATAGACGATAATCTGGGGCCGAAATCGAATGGTGGCGTAAATTCGAATTTCGAATCGAGCGGACAGATGGCGGGCGCGTTAGCTGCGACACGGGCGCACATAAATTGTTTGACCTTTATCAGAGCGCCCGCCTCGCGCATTCCCGTCTAGTGTTGCCAGATCTAGTGTGGTACTTTTCGGAACGGGCTAATAAAATGATCGAGACTTTTAGTTTTTCCATCGCAAAATGCAAGAACAACGAATATTTTTAAATCAGCATTTATTTTTAAAAGTTCATCAGGTGTCTCTGAGTATGATCTATTGGTTGATTAGAATTTATTTGGGAAGCAAATTTTACATTTCACTGTTAGTAAATTAAAAATGGAATCATAGGCAATGTTTATTTAGTTGAGCGAAAAAATTTAAAAACCACAACCGCAGATGTAGTTATCGGTTATTCGTGATAAAATTGTTAGTGAATGTAGTACTCTCATATTTGTGCTTGTTATCTTGTTCTTATAGTTATGTAAAATAGGGACAATTAGCCTCTCAATCGAGAGTAAATCCGGACGTCCCGTGCTTATCCAGACGCCTGGCAACTCTACTCCCACCCCACTGTCCATCGCCTTAAACGGTACACAGTTAAAACTGCCACCGTCTTCTCTAATCACATATTTCACGCTACCAATTGTCTACACGCCATAAAGAGTCGTGATATATACGAGACCGTAAACAAACACTGACCCTGCGGGCTAGACACAACAAATGACTGTCGCGATGCAACAAATTACAATCGATTTCCGTTTAATACGATGTGATTTATTATATAGTAAACTCTTTGTTGTTATTAGACGGAAGAGAGGCGTGAATATATACAAATCGGGCCGATGTTCTCTCAATAGATCATTACTGTACATTTACACCGTGTTCTTATGTAAACCGCGATTTCCTATGTAGGCGCTACTTTAAAATTGGGTCTGTTAATAAATCTCAATCGCAATTGAGCAACTGGGGCCCGAGTAGCGCGGATTGATAGATACGCACTAATCTCATCGAGAACGCGTTTCACTTTTACAATAATAAGCATTATCAGAGACAGTATACAAGATGTGATGTAACGTTTGCGGTGGTGTTCGAGACAAGTGCACGCGACGTAGGTGAATGAGCTCATAGAATACGTTGTTTACGTACCACGAATAAATATTATCAATGGATAATTATTTCATAAGCAAAACTGTTCGTGTAAAATTGAAAAACCCCAACAGTTATACAATATCCATAATATACATGCGTCTAGGTATGCGTTGCTGGCTGAGAGCCAGAATCATTAATTTTATAACGTGTCATAAATCAAAATTAAACTTTTGTCAGTTGTGACCTACTAAAATAAGTCTGCGTCTCGTGTGCTGGTGAGATATAATTTCCATATTTAAAACTGAATGCCTAATTTGTCTTCGTTCGCCGATCGAGGTATGCTTAGATGCGCTAAATGTACCCGCACCGAGTATCATATTTATGATCTAAACAGAACGCCCACACCTCAATTCGCAGGAACACGATGACCGTTCATATATTTCAACGGCAGGTATAGAAACAATACACGAACGCATATAAAGATACATAAAAAAATACCACAATGTAACCTGCCTGCCTGTGATCATATGAACCTAAGAAACTTTTGCCAAAGTAAAATGTAATAATTTTTTTCTATGGGTTTCATTTCAGATGAATACAATTTCATCAAAAATCTTATAGAATAATCGTACCAAATAACAATTGTAAGAAACAAGCGCTATTCAAATGTAAATTTTCAATTTCCAAAAGCGAGAATCATCCGGGCGCCGTGCAGCCGTTTCGTTTGGGACGAGATCGCTGAGATCAGCATAAACAATCAACAACGAGCCGTCAATACACTACGACCGCGTAGAGAATGCCACGGGCCGTCGTTGCACAACTGAGCATAATATTTTGTTACACCCATCGTCCATGTTATTGTTTAGAGAGAGCCGCCCGTGTATGAGATCAGGATGAAGTACGACATGTAAACGTCATCTTAACATCTTGGAGGCATTTGTTTCTTTTTTTGCTTCTCAATGAACTCAGCTCGACGTTTTTAGTTCCCTACAAACAGGAAATTCATTAAAACTAGACGAAAGTTTCTGTAACGTTGCAATTGAAGACAGTCTATCGCAATATTATAAACCATTTACGATGTTGACTGTACTAGCGATAGGAACCATCCAATTTTTCCAATTCTTCTACCGAATATTTACTTACAATAATACAGATATTTTGTTGAAGAAACGAAAATTAATCGCAATTTCATATTCCTTACCATGTTTCGTCTTAATTGGAAGTAAAATTTCTAAAACTCATTGGAAACGTACAAATCGTACCCACTATTCATTTATAACTCATATTAGTTAGCTGTAAGCTTAATGGCAACAACCAATAAACACGACCTACGCCGATTTCAAGATCATTATCGTCTTAATATCGCGTGGGCGTGTTTTAACGATCAATTGTGAATATTATAACAATGTTCACGAGACGAACGCCGTCTTCACCACAATACCGCAATAAACGCTCCATACAGGCATCACAGTAAATGTACAGTTATTGCAAGACAATGAATACAATTCATTAGTGATACAATAAAATCTATGCAACATCGAATCGCCGGTCGGCCGACGGCGATTTATCCGAATACCGGCGATGACAAGGCGCCTCGTTACTTTCGAATCCCCACTAATTAACATCGGAGTAGTTGAGACGAGGGTCCGTTGAGTTATCTTAAAGCAGTACCAGCCGCCGAGACACACGGCACCCAAAGCGACAGCACGCAATTTCCGTACAGCACGGCCAGTGAACGAAGAATGCCCTTTCTTTATGCGGTGTGGGCGCCGATGTCAGATAACGTCGAACGCTGGGAATCGGAAGATTGATACACGCCGCCTTTTATCGCTGCGCTCATCTTAGATACACGAGCGATTGGACCGCCGCGGCACGTGCCCGCGCGCGCAACACGTGGATTCGTGACAATTTCATTTATGTTCGACAACGGCGATAAATTTCACCCAATTCCGCATCGGCCCGTTCATTTACACGGGCACCGAGATACAATCGGACGCTCATTTGAATAGAGCCACACCGGTGTCAGATTTTAGTAGGCGAGCCGACGGGCATCATCACGAATGATGGCGGCTCTTGACATGTTTAGTGCGACCGCACAGGGCGGCTGGACCGACGATGTTATAATTGATTTCTATCGTTTTGACGGAAACCGCTTCAGCGTTGTCCTTCCTTATCCTCTTAGAGCGTGTTTAGTTATTGTTTGCGTGCATGCATTATTTTAGTTGATGAGACGAACTAGCATGTACGTAGGCATCTGTCGGCGTATGCGTACGAGGTCGTTGTTTCCTCGGTCCCGGAACGCCCTACTTCGTTTGTGCGTTCCAATAGAATAGCGTGCGAGTCTTCATTTACATGTGTTCGCGGTCGGCGGGCATGTCGGCACATCGCGTCGAACGAGCGATTGTCCTCAGCCTTTTCACTTATTGTCACTCAGTATGCAAACACCTCGCCGGCCTAACTGTTCCGGAATGTATTGCGCTCAGTTGAGGTTAATTGCTTTCGTCTTAGAAATGCAACGCGTTATATTTTTCATTTTGAATTCCATTCTTTCGCTACAAATTTTCTCATTCGTACACGCACCACGATGTAAACCTTATTATCTCTGACCACGAAGTGAGAATGACCGATGCGTGTTTTTGTTTGCAGCTCGAGCACCATTTAATGCGGAACACAATATTGCAAGTAACAAATAGACCAACACTTTAACGGTAAACTAAATCATTATTTCGTATGTTGTCTTAAGTCGTGTTTAGGTTAAACAAACACTTCATGTATAAATAGGTAACGCAAAGTTCCGGGATTTCAGAGATAGTACATACTACGCCTACACTAGCAACAATCATCCTGGGCCAATAAATATAGTAGGCAGTTACTATATATTGCTTGCATCATAACTGGAAGGTATTTCTTGTCGCCCTCTTCATTTTTCAACCGCTGGACACAAGTCTTCTCTCGTAATGAGTAGATTTTGAGGCATTAAAACACCCTTTACTACATAATTTGAATAGAAAACCAAATGTATAAAGTTCAAATAGTAACAGGTGTTCGAGGTACGTCACCGCCCAAGAACTTAAGGGAATTGCTATTTGGGTGCACGTATGAATGCGACGAAAAGGCGAATTGTTTTACTCCGAATTCAACGCGCGAAGCCGCGGGCAAAAGCTAGTAGTAAATATAAATCATTTAGTTCTGTTGGTTTGCTGTAGCGTCTAACGCAATCCTTTACCATTCCCCAAAGGCTGACCGGTAGAGAATGCTATGAGGCATTAAGTCTGCCCTTTGTAATCTCCTACGTACAATAAAGGGTAAATACATAAATAAATAACAATAAAATTATTTATTTTAATCTAATCGTCGTTTAGAACACACGTATTAGATATTAGGATATAGTCAGTGTTGTTTCCCTTCTCTTCATCATCATATCAATCACTAAAAAGCAGTATAAGTATACATGTTTAGTCCTTCGAAAAATGAATTACAGTTGACCGGAGGATTGGTACTAAATAAATAAATTCAGCGATGCATTTTGCATGTGAATGCGACAGAGGCATAACGACGTGCAGTGGCAGTTAGCGCGAGACAATTGGGAGGCGGCGGTAATCGTTCACTAAATGATCCCAGTTGTATGTGACACGAAACAAAACTATCGCAGTACTCCGACACGGTTACCACATCGGTCGGAACAAACGGCGGACGACACGCGTCCATCAATCCGAACATCTATACGCATACAAATAAATAAAATTGCCGTGGGTGTTTGTAGTATTAAAATAAACGCTTTTTACTAAATGCATACGTATATATATACACGGTACATATACGAAAATTAATTTTTTTACAATTTTTGTCTGTCTGTTTGTTTAGGCTAATCTTTGTAACGGCTGAACTGATTTTGACGGAACTTTCACTGGCAGATAGCTGATGTAATAAAAAGTTACTTAGGCTGTTTTATTTTAGAGTTATACAATATAATAATAAGGGCCCAGGTTATTAATAAAAGCTTTATAAGATTACAGAGTTAAATCAATTGGAACAAAGTGAAAATTCATGTTTCATATAGACCGTTTAAGAGTTTACGACTAAAACACCAGACTGTCCGACAAGATATGGGGACACGTGGGCGCCCTGACTGTTGGAACCGCTCCAAACACTCGCATCTGGCATTATTTGGGTTTATCTCACTTTGACATTTACACGTAATTTGTAAAAGTTAACGGTAAACTCGATACATTGTTGTTAATTAAAGCCCTACAATCAATAGCGTCATTTGTCTGAATGGAATACGTTGAGCGTACTGCTAATGGATTTCTATAGGAGTGATGTTTCGTTTTACGAATCGTTTGAAGACTGTCAGTCATGATAAACATAGTTCTGGATACATGTAAGCAATTATTTCAGTCGTTTATTTGACGAATCCTATAGTGTTTTATAAAATAAAAGTTCCACAGAGCTCACGTGACGTTTATGTGGTGTTTGAAATGACCGGAAACGCAATCCAACGCACTAAATGGTGTTTAAACGTAAATTGTTTCTCGTACGCAAGTTATATCATGCCCACACCTATACTCGTATATGGAACGTTAACAATCTCGAGTGTTTTCACCAACAGTTTTCTTCGCATGATATCTTGCAGAACATATTTATTATGATAACGATAATTGTGTAAACGACAAAGAAAACAAACAATTTTATCAGTGAGTTTTATCACGTATCCGAAATTAAATAAGGAAAGTTACACAAATGAATTATTCGAAGATGTTATCTAGTGAAATTTGGCTACCTTTATGAAAATAGAGACACATACATATTTGCTTTTAGTTTAAAAATTTTACATTCGCAACTGTGAAATATGTAAATACAGTATATTATCGCGTAAGTACTCAAACATTGTAGGAAAATATGTACTTAGATTATTTGTATTAGATACTGCCTATGGGAGTTCGTGCATCTCGAAAATGCTTCACCTATTGTTATAATACGTAATATTAAAAGCAGTATATTTCGTTTTTTTTTTTAATCAGATACGTACATACAAAGTTCTCATTTTAGGATAATAACAAGCACGACTAAACATTTATCAAGACTAATGCGTTCGCGGGCGGCGCGCCTGCATCCTGGTAGGTCTTTGTTTTGAATGCATTTGATACCATGGATGAAATATTAATTATACTACGCACTATTCTCATGCGGTATGTTCGATATGATATTGATTATATTTTCTCGTATGCATTGTCATTATAAATATCGATAGATCTTACAATGAAGAGAAAACCATTTATAAGTTTTCATTCTTCTCCGAGGTTCACTTTGAAGACAATACGGCTAAGTACGGATCTATTGTTAATCGTCTCCATGGTAACGGACAGAATAGATTACCGATAGAACAATAACAATCCATACCAACTATCATATTAGCAATAATATGTTGAGTGCTTGTTACGCTTAGAGAAACAAATTGCTAGGCCGATTGTGGTGAAATTAAATTTGGAGTTAGTGAAGTTTAAATCTGGGAAAAGAATACTGCTACTATCTAAAAATTTAACAATTAAAGGACGGGTTTGGATGTTCTATAAATAATACAAATGCACAAAAGATTGTAAATGTTCACCATATGCGCGCGAATAAAGTCACACATATGAACCAGTAGGTACAATACGATAATGTTAACGTTCGCAGCAGAGTTTAGTCTAGTCTCGTTCGGTTCAGTTTATTTATAAATTTGAGGGGTGTGAAGTATTCGTTGGCGAAATGTCGTTGCGCATACGAGTGACATTGCGCCCGCGCACCTGGCCGCGCGGACGGACGCGGCGACCGCGTGTCGTCTGCGCTACGCACACAGGCACACACGTACACACACAAACACACACACACGGCCACCTTCCCAGAACCGTGCCCGTCTAATGCATGCACTGCACCTCCAATAACGCCCTGTGAAAACAATGCATTCCTATAAACGATAAGCGTCAAATTATATGTTATACGTTCTCGATACAATAAACACATTGCATTGGAGCAGACGTAAGAGGAACGTGACAATGTCGTATCGACAAACTGCACAATTGGATGACGCTGGCTGCTACCGTTTTATAAATCCCAACGCTGGGATCAAATCACCTCCGCTATTGCAAGAGGCTTTGAGCGTACCGAGCACACATTCAACGCGCTCGTCTACCGTGGATGGGCAAAGCTTCGAATTAGCGCCCAAACCATCTGGAAACTTCTAATTCGCTTTTAAGGTCTTCGACCAGATCTTGGCACTTAACGATAACAACTTTAAAGCGCCCTGCGAAATTCAAAAGCTCTTAAACCCTCGTGGCAGTTTGTAAGAAGCGATCCTTCGGAACGAATTGCATTTGGAATTCCATCAGTCCACAGATCGCTGCAATCCAAGACCTCGTCGCGGCTACAAGCGTTTCTAAATGACTCAGTATTTTCTATTCCATATGTTACTGTCAATGTTGCGAATATTTTATTTGCATCCCACGTTCAAAAAACTAGTGATTACATCATCAAGTCATGAAACCACTCGCAGAGAAGTATTAGACAATGATTGACGACGCGAGCTTAATTTAATTAAAACTCTTCATAACTAATAGTAGGCTAACTTTGAACAGAAATAACCAGTTATATTTAAAACTTAAAGACAAGAATATCCAATGGAGACAAATAGTTCCAAGAACAAATAAAGATGCATACCCATATATCGCATGCTTAATGGAACACTGACTCATTAAGAAATAAGTTAAAATTTAGTTACGTACAAATACAGGTTTCTGTTAGCGCCATCTAACGTTTACCGTTTGAATTACGTTGAAATTACGATTTGTTGGCGCCCTAAGGATATATTGTTTTAATTTTATGCATCAACAAGTACGATGAGGTCTCATTGCAAGATCTTCTTTTGCGATTTCCAAAAAATCGTCTTTTTTGAGTTCAGTCAGTATTCCAATAAGCATGCGATATGACAGTCATTTCTATGGATCAGTGCGTCTTCAAGAACTATTTGTTAATGTGTAAAGTATAAAATGTGACATCATGAACAAATAAAAGATCTCACCATGTAACTGTTTATATTACAAGCTTACATAGGAGTTTCATAGTTTTCCAAGACAATATTCAATATCACAAAACTAGAACTAGTCTTATATCTTCACATCTCACAGTGTTGCGCAATAGATCTCAGTTTACCTAGTAACACATATACAGGTAAGTCACAGATAAGGAAGACACAGAACTCAACATGACCTTGCAGATTTCTTATCTGTAACACTGTATGTAATCTGTATTTAGAATCAAAGTATGTCCATCGTTTTGCATTATATTATAAATCAAACTGTTATACATTATCCATTAAGAAATTCTGAATTGCAATGGGTGCGAAAATGCTTCCTCTTGAATCACTCCATCTATTAAAAAAAAAACAGCATCAAAACTTGTTGCATAGCTTTAAAGATCTAAGCATACATAGGACAAGAAGCGTAAGCAACTTTGTTTTATACTATGTAAAGATATAGATGTGGTAGAGTTATTAAACATGAAAAATATGGTAGATACTTCCTATTGTTAATCTACAGCTGATTACTTTAAAATATTCCAAGTGGAAAGTAGAATTTGTTATTAGCGTCTCGTTTATTGAAGATGATTACATCAAATTCAAATTCAAATAGAACACTATGCCAAACACAAAGAACACAACGAAATACATATATATGGAGTGAATTGTTTACCGACATATATAAAACAGCCTTGTAAGGATATTGAGATGCTGCGCCAAACCAATGACTCATGATTGTTAATACAAAACAACAATGACCACTCTGTCTTTTATCTTTCAAACTCAATAGCACGTTATACCTTCTTCGACCAGTAGATAGTGAACATGAGTATTGAACACACACACACAATATACATATACATGCATAAGCACACACACGCAGGCACATACATGCACACACACATAGGCCTACGCACACGCACACATACACACATACACACAAAAAGCACTAAATTACATACAACTTTGCATAAAAATGCAAGTGCACAGACAGTTTTATAT
>DWQT01005522.1:0-10244 GCA_018244895.1 Myscelus amystis hages | reverse complement strand
ATAAGGTATACTTAGTATACTAGCTTTTGCCCGCGGCTTCGGCGCTAGCCTGTAGTCTTCCTCAATAAATGAACTATCTAAAACTGAAAGAATTTTTTAAATCGGACCAATATTTCCTGAGATTAGCGCGTTCAAACAATCAAACAATTAAACAAACTTCAGCTTTATATATTAGTATAGATATAGATATAGATGTAGGTGCGTCCAACAGGGCGTGGTTTAAATTCAGGCGACAATTCAACACTCGCGATGAGCATCATTAATACCTCTGGATCGCGCCGGATTATGTTTCACGCGGGATTAATTGTCACACGACCCACTTTGCACCCGCCCGCTCTTCCATACTAATTATTGTAGCCACTGCTTTTAAACTGTTTTGTTATGATTACGTTCCGTACCTTCATAATAATGACAATTTATATTTAACACCCCTAAAGACAAATACGTTTTTTTGCACAAATATGGGTACATTTAAAGATGTTACAAAATAATTAATTCAATCCCTATTTTGCCTTTTACGGCGTACAAATAAGAGCCATAATCCCTTCTTTCATCATTGTTTTATAGTTCCACTAGTAAGTACATAGATCTCTCATAATGTGGTTTTAAGGATACAGTCGATCACGCAGGTTAAGGGTGTGAATTAGCAGAGCACAAGGAGAATTGCAAGGTGTGTGCTGGTTTCGTCTCGATGATTTTCCTTTACCGTTACATCTACTGATAGAAGATTATTCTTTATTGGTAATTATGGCCGTGGTAGTCTCGTGCAGGTGACAAGAACGATCAAGCTTTCTTTACACAGTGAAGAGAATAGCAAACTAGTTGAAAACAGTCACAAATAGCAGTTCCTGTCCCGCGGATATAGGAAACCGCTCTCGAATAGGACTAGGTCGGAATGGAATTGTTCAGAGTTTACCACTTTTGGGAGGAAAACATTTTCATGGAACGAAGTTCCAAAAAAACTTTTTTTTGCACGAACTTCCTTATCGCGCGTTGCGAAGGAGGCTAGACAGAAAAAAATCAGACGGAAGTTGTCCGACACTTTTGGCTAGTGCTGCCGATAATAATAATAATTCTTTCTATTTTACTTTGAACAGTGTAGTGTCGCGACGATTTTTTTGTTTTGTTAAGTTTATACAGTTTTTTGTACATAATAAATAATAAAAGAATACAAAATAATAACAGTAGTAAATAAAATGTTATTATAATTCCTTCACTAATTAATCTAAAGGATCTTCGTTCCATCCGGGTGTCCCTTGACACCTCTTATGTTTTTTTATAATATATTTCGATGTCGTCAGTATTTTATAGATATCGTCCGCGACATCAATGAAAACTGGGAAACATTTCTGTCATCGGGAACGAGATGCTAAGTAGAAAACATTCAAACAGAGCTGCGTACGTATTCCTGTTGGAAAGGTGATGTTGATGTAAAAATGTTTCCGGCTTCTTTATGCCAGCGATTTTCCATTTCAATCCTCGTTGCGATTGAAAACAATCGTTATGTACATACGTGAATAGGTAACGAAGAACTTTCGTATGTCTCACGTACGTTATTGATCTCATATGGCATTGGAAAAATATGGTGGAAAATATTATTATTGTAAAACAACACGCCAGGTCCCTTACGACGTAGGCAGATGGAATCGAGTGTCGAATGTGTCTATGACTAATTTATTCATTCACTCATTCACTCACTCTTTTTATAAGTTCGCGCCAATTACGGAGACTGACATATGACAGTTATGAAATTACGGACACTGACAAAATGTTAACATAATGAATACGTTACGATTTAGCTACTCTGTTGGTTCATATCTAAAATGCTCCAAGAGTCTTACGTCCTAAGTCTCTTGATCGCTCGACGTTGCTTCAGACGTAAAGTAAACCCGAGTTGCACAATGACATATTCAAAGGGTTGTAACCTACTTATTAAGTCCGTAATAATCATCGTTATTCTGTATTCAGGTAAAAAATAAAAAGTCCTTATTTTCAATAGGTACACAAACGCTTTTGGACGTACCATTTAATTTTATCGGTGTTTTTTTCTTGTCGAAACATGGCAAATTATTATCACAAAGTATTATAGTATTTCATAGTAGTAACCAGACAAACATAAAATCCTTAGGTCCTTTTGACTGTCACGCGGGTTTTTCGCCCACATGCATGCAATGCGCGTCCTGTCGTTTCATCACCCAAACCGCACGGCTATCGCACGCATGACAGGAAAACCGTGCATAATACGATAGCATCCTCGTCTGTAAACCCGCGTGTTTACGAGCCTTTTAATTCATGACGGACCGAACTTTCGGTTTCGGTTTCGGCCAGTGTCGGCCAAAAAATCTAGTTTCGGCCTTAGTCGTCGCGCGCCGGTTTCGGCCAGATTATGGCGCGCGACGACCAACCTGGTATCGGTTTCGGCCGAAACTTAGAGGGAGGCCGAAATTTCGGTTTTGGTTTCGGCTGAAAAAACTATTTCGGTCGGACACTACTTTTAATACAATCATATCGAATACAAATAAAGAGCTACCATAACTAAAGTTTACCTGGTCAGTTCATTTGTCCGTCCTCGATAGGTGGCACAATGACTGATTCACGAACTGAGTCAACACATTCTCCGTGAGTCACGCGAAACGTCACATTCGCGCATAACTCGTGAACTTAAGCGGTTTCCAATTGCGAAGCAACTCATTTAAGACAATAGAACACAAATGACGATATATCAGTTGGGTCTTTTGTTGCGTTTTCTTCAAGCTTCCGAAGTGTAAATAATTTGTATTAGAATAATCCATTGTTTTTTCAATTAGTTTCATATTATATATTTCTAGAATATTACAATATATGTACAGAACTAGTGGATCCTTAAATTTGACTGTATTTTTGGGGTTGAAAAAATTCAGGTTGAAATTTAGCTACCTACAAGTTTTAAAATTTGAAACTAAAACAAATAATTTTCTGTTTTTTTTTTTATTATATTTTTTACCACTAACAGCGTGACTAAACACGGAACTTATCGCCTCGTTTCCATACAAATCGCGTTTTAAATGTGAGTCATACACACCTTTGTTATTTGTGGAAAATTCGCATGTGTAATATCATATACCTGACACTAAAACTATTCATGTATTTCGTTATCAACGTTTTAACTGTACTACTGTTATTTACAAATCCCCAGCATAATAACAAAGTTTTAAGTCATAGTTTATATACAAATATATCTAACTGTTGTTCTTAACTTTATTCGCTCAGAGACAGCATGCTCGAGCTATCTGAATACTAAATGAGGACAATCATCATAATTTAATCTATGTAAATATAACAGAAAACATTTTCCCATTCATAATATGTATATTTGCAGGCATATGGATGCTTGTAAAATTTTGTCCTGATTTTGTCTTTAAATAAATCGTGTTAAAATTTGTCACCAACCCATTACTCAAACACAAATGTTCTAGCTATTCTGGTTTTTTTTCTTTGAACTAACAAATATTACACAACAGTGACGATATATGTACGATTAATATCTCAAAAAATGCTTTGAAGCCAGCAGATGACCGACATTTCTTCTATTTTCATACCCGAAGCGTACAATCTACTAGTTAATGCCGCCTTGAGACAGTCAACGAGAAGCTTGTAGGCTTTTTACACTTGGTAAAATTTTAAACCAACGAACTTAATAGACAACTTTGTTTTAGGTTGCTATAACAATTTATTATAATCTCTATTACATTCGGTGGTCATTACTAATTAATTACATCATTAAAACTAATTACATCATGTGGTCTTAACATACAACCTAACCTAAATTGTCTATTGTCTGTATAATACAGGTGTACTTCTATTGCAAATATAATTTAAAATAACTAGATATTCTGACTCTTGAAAGAGAATACGAGTATATTGATCGGTGCAAACGCCTACTGCGAAGCTTAAACGATCACTTAACGATTGAGAATGTCACCGCGAACTTTCGCATCCTCAGTCTGATCACAATTTTCGTCCGAGTGGCTGTTAAATTATTAATCTTTTCAATTAACCCTTTCGACAATGCAAAGTTATAAAGTTTTAATAGCCGAGACGTTAAAATGAACGGGCCAATTAAATTATGTATAATCTTCAGAGAACTTATTAACAAAGGTAGTGGGTAAGCTTAGAATTTCAGTTTGGGAAACTTTGTTTTAGAGTTTCTGAAAGAAATTATGTGTTATGCTAGATAGCGGAAATTATTTTTGGTAGCTTAATTTCAAACTTTTCCTATTTTTATGTTAACTCTCAAAAACTTTCCGCAATTAAAATTAATGTCCGCAGCGGCTGGCATAATCTATTTTTTATTTAGAATTTTATTCTGTTCACGACTTTGTTCATTGTCAAACACTGATAATTGTTTAGTTTTTTTATTTAATAAATACTTGTAACCCCACACCTAATAAAGTTGCAATGAGTTTACAATGATAAAATGTGCAAAACGCTATTCGTATCCTATACAAAATCTATAATAAACATCAGCGTCGATATTTCCTTGTGATTTTCATCACCCAAGTTGGAAACAGGTGAAGCTTGAAAAGGAAGCGAACGCAATTGCATATCAAATCGGCATTTCCATAGCTCAAAGGGGAAGCCATAAAATTTTCCTTTCCAATAAATTAATTGAACTCACTTATAGGAAGTAAAATTGACTCCCCTACTTCCGCCGGGAGGTCGTTACGGTTTATTGAAAAATCACAGCGATACGTACAATCCACGAGACATTTATTTATAGTTATTGGTTACGATCGAATGTCTCTATCGCCATAAAACTTATTGCTTTGGGATGAAACTTATTGGAAACAAAACGTCTATTGCGCTGAATAAGAATGACGCTTATTTTACCTATCGGTATATTGAGATACACGTCGACACGCCTTTGGGAATACATTTAATAATGTAGTCGTTACTTGCAAACATTTGAAATGAAATTTGCATGCAGCCATCAAATGGGACTTCGGTAAGCCGACTGGGAATGTGTAACCGATGAATTGATGGAGATTGACATAAATTGTAAACCAATTTTTAATTCAATGCTTGTTTTTTTCTAGTCCGCTTGCAAAAAAGTTTCACTCACTAATAAATGAGACGTACCTACATACATCGGAGTAGCGCGAGATTAACTTCAACTCTGTTTGGATTGCATGCGTTAATATCAATGAAAGACATTTGCATATTACGCATAATTCCTCCGAAGTAATTTAATCATTAAATTAATTTTCTCTTCGAGTATTCAATGAAAACAAACAGTTCGACGTGCATAAATTATAACACCCACATACGTTACAGCGCCCACTTAGTACGAAAGTCCTAAAGCTAACTCCTAATATAGGTTCAGCCAATTTTTTTAAAGAAACACCTATTTTATTAAAATCATAATCTACCGTGGGCGTTGTATATTTAGCCCGTAATTGATTATGTAACAGCTGAGATTATGTTAATTCGAAACATCTGAACTTCTTTGTAATGTGAAACAAATTACAGGTAGGTCACTACCGGTGAAATTTTAGTATAATAAATGTAAACAGAAACATTTTACGACTAAACAACTTCTTTACTTTAAATTTATATTACAATATCTCCAAAACAAGCAGAACACTTACTATATTTATCAAAAAAAAATTAAATGACAACACTTATGATTTTTAAGCAACCTTAACATATGTAGCGATTTCCACATTAATGTTTAGTACTAATTAAAAAAATACATAAACGTTAGTTGTTAAAAGATTGACAGATAGTTATTTCTACACAATTTACAAATTGATTGCTGTAACATACAATAGGCGTCACGCACTAAACGCAGCGTGACCGTTGCGAGTGTCAAACTTTTGTATGCACCGACATGAAAAAATACATAGCGAACGCATTAAAGTGCAACGCAGGGCACGAAATGGTTAGCAAGCAACATTCTACTCAGGCGAAACCACACCTAGACACGTGTCGTCGCGCTTAGTTAACGACACTTGTTAATATTGTGTCCATAGATCAATTTTCGCTTTTATGACCTTTATACTGAACAAAACTTTCTTCTTCACTTTCAAAGTCAAGAATACCATCATCATTATATATCATCACCCCGTATTCGTCCATTGCTGGACACAAAAGTCCACCGATGTGCGCCATTTTGGCCTGTCTCCTGCTCTCCGCATCCAGTTTCAGTTTCTATATGTTACTTTTCGCAGATATTGATCTGACCTAGACAAAGGCAACCAGGCTTATAATAATCTTAAATTTTAATAATGACAAAATTTTGTCTTTCAGTTAGTGAGTCACCGTTTACAATTATTAGACCCCAAAAGGGAAAAGAAGCAAATTAAGCAATTAGAATGCGATCGATAAGTACTATAAGGATAGAAGATCGCATCAAGAAGCAATTAATTTAGATTTCAATTTGCTCAGAACATGTTTATTCATGGCTTAGATAAAGATCTTTCGCTGGTGTAAAAATTTACACAGCAATTCGTATTGGCTATAATAGTTCTGTTCCTTTTGTTATGCGAGAAGTGAGAGGTCATAACACAGGAAACTTAATTTCATATTAAAAAAAGATAGCGGTCAATATAAAATTTACACAGCTTACAATGACTTTGTTATCCATAAAATATTTATTGTTGCGAAAGATTAATCGTATTTATTTCCATTTCCGCCATTTTGTAAGTAACATTAATGATGCGAAATGGCGTCCATATAAATATGCTAGGTTTACACAGTAATGCATAAATCTTATGACAATCGTGGCATGTGATAACATTCGTAACGAAAATCTGAAATCTGTATAAAACGCAAATTTGTTGTTCATAGACATTTTAACATATCCTTAGTTTTGGGATTTCCATCTATGTTACTTTGTATAGTGTAATTTATCTACCAACTTACGCTATCTTTGTCAGCAACGCTGTCTAGTTTCATTATTTCTTTAAGCTTTATAAGCTTTAAACGATACCACAAGCTGTTCGTGGCCGCTTCCTCTATTAGAAACAATGAGCTTTATCCACTTAACGTATGTCGTGTTAAATTAGTTAATTGTCAGTGCATCGCTCTCGGCATCGGTCATACGGACAAATATTAACAACCATCTAACAGACAATTGAATGCACGCCCACGTTCAATGTAACAAAAATCTCTTCGGTTTTGTTGCTCATCTTTATACCAGTACATTTTTTTGAACTGAAATCTTCTTTAGCCGCTTTAAGCGATTTTTGGTAGAAGCAAAACTTTCGGGTTCGCGGTTCCGACAAGCTGTTACGTATTGTGTCAGTGTAGCGACGAAATTGTAATTATTCAAACTAGAATTGTCTAATATATAAAAAAGTAATTCCATAGTTTCAAGTTTTCACATCCGTCAAAAGTCCCTATAAACTCTCGATTTTATTATATTTTGCACTCAATGATTTGCACTGAATCAGTACATACATTAAGTAGTAGAATGCTCATTCAACTATCATTAATGTAGCATACAAATTTAATAAGACGCCTGCCTGCTTATTCACTTTCTACTTTTACATACAACTTTGTTTCATGACGGACTGTATAAAATAAATATATAAATCGATAAAATGCAATTTTCTTTGACTTAGGTTTAAGTTAAGATGCACGGTGTCTAAAATAGGTACAATTTCATTTTCCCCTTCGTATAAAGAATACTAAAGTGAGATAAACAATTTCAGTTCAGGTCTGAATATAAAATTCAGGTTTAATGGATTAGGTAGGCACAATTTGTGATAGATTGTAGATGGATTTCGGCGCCTAATATCTGATGGCGTACAGAATGCTATACCCTTGCTACCCTACAATCAACAACATTATTACGGCTCAATTTATGCTCTTCAAATATTTGTAGATCGTTCATTTTTAATTCTCGCGTGTCGTCAAATGTAGGGCGAAGTTTTACGAGAACTTAACCTAGTTTACATTTTTCGTGGTCACGAAAGGTGATAATTTCATAAACATATTGCACACATATCAATCTACAGTCACGCGTTTAATTCAAACTTATTACGCATGTGTCGGACGTTAACCTTAACACTGGTATCGGAATGAGTTGAGGATATAAATTAGCAAAAGTCAAAGTGATTCAATTGCTGTGTCGATGTCGAAACGTTTAATTTATAAAACGTACCAGAAAAGTTCCAGAAAACACAAACGTGACTCGACTACAGCTCAGTATCAATTCAGTTGAATAGTAAAGTTCATCCGAAAATAGACAGTCAGTTGTCGTGCAATAGATTATCATTTGTATGTTTTTTTTATTCTACTTTTAGAACTTGAAATAAAGTTACCTAAAATTATGTATTCGGCCACCGTTAATGGTAATTATAATTCCACAACTTACGTTCGCTATTTGATTCCTTAAATTCCAGTCATAATCGAAGGTATTAATACCGGCAATAAATTAGTAATAAAATGGAAATATTATGCCAAATAAATAAATATTAATTTCTGCTAAATGTAGCCAAAAAAATAGACAGTACAGTCAACCAAAAAATCTATCAATGAAAATAAAAATGAACAATCATGATATAAAATAGAAATAAATCGACCTAATAAAACGTTGCTATAAATGACCCTAAGTTTTTTCGTTTGGTCACTTAAAACAAACTAAGCCACACTGTGGGGTCTTAATTAATTTATAGCTGATTCTAGTTACGGCTTATAAACACCGCTGGCGATTGTTACACGATAAATAAACCATGTTTTCCAAAGGAAAAAATTAAAAATCTGCAAATTTATCTGTAATTTGAAAATCTTAACAAAGTTAACATTGATATAAAACAAAATTAGGAGTCTATGGATTTTTGTCTACTCCAACTGAATACACCGCAACCGTACAAGTAATCCAAGTAGATAGATAACCCATTAATCTCCATTAGGTACTATATTAGCTGCTAAATTTGGCTCCTCTGATTAGTCTCCTGGCACCACGTGATTACTCGCTAAACGACCCCTCTGTTACATTGAAAAACTGCTTTTTTCTCTAGCAATACTCTGACAGTTGTATAGACTATAGAACAAAGAAATCCTTTATTGAAGCTCTCGAAGATTTAGTTGGCCAGGTCGTTAGCAGTTACACTCTAATGTACACCGTTCGTGTTGTCGGTATGAGTAAAAATGTTACAGATTGTGAATTGCTCTACCAGTTTCAATATAGTTACTATACAAGACAAAATATTAATATGTAATAATAATTAAAAAAATCGTATAAATCGCTGGCAGTTAGATATAATTTGTAGAACATGAAGTATTGCAGACAAATTATTGCGTTTTTATAAAACTTTCGTTTGTTACTCTAATTCTCGTTCGAAGTTCTCGCAAAACATTCTTCGTAAAATTAAATTTGCGCTTTTTGTTAACAGGCCCAATTTATTCTATAAGAACCTTTGCTTTCAAGAAGCTTAAGATGCCGGCAGTTTTAAATGGAAGAAAACTCTGTCTTTGTATTGGCACCGCCTCAGCTTTGCCCCATATAAACTCGAGTACACTGTCCTACATTAAATTTGTGCCTACCAAAACTGTTCTTTGGCTTCGTATTGTTTTTGCAACAATACACCGTTTATTTAGGCTCGATTTGTTTACGCTTAAAGGAATTAAGATGGCTCGTGCACCTACTTTGTTATAAAAGTAACACAAATTCCATTAGCCGCCCACTCGCAACCTGGGCAACGATTCCTTCAATAATTGAGACTTAATTGACCTCAAAAAGGTATTTTCGTTAATGGCGTTTAATACACTTTAACTCCCTGTTTGCGTTTCATGTTTTATTTTGTAGCAGATGTTTACATTTTAGTGAGTGTACAACTCTACATTGCTAAAATTCATAATAAATTGAATAACAAGGTATTTATAATTAAAATTTAGTTCAACAAAACAGCTACCATGTAATTTAAAAACAAAATCTTCTATGTCACATAGCTGGCTATTAAGAACAGCTTTTTCACACATTTCTTCGTGCCGCCTTTTGGGAGTGTCTAAGAAACGATATTCGGTCAACATCATAAATCTCGTGATCGCCTTTTGTCTTAGAATTCATTCAGACAAACGGCGATAATCAAACCCTGTGTATGTTTCTGGCTTTCGACGCTTATGACGTTCAACGGCATTATATTTTCCCTTCCAATATCTACTAAACAAATCTATCAAACAGAACTTTAATCTCATTAGAGGATTATAAAATGTTTTCATTCCATATAAATTATACACCTATACCTAATAACCATTAG
>DWQT01005521.1:0-10244 GCA_018244895.1 Myscelus amystis hages | reverse complement strand
TTTCCGAACGAACAACCGAGCCCGCGCAAATTCATCGATACCTCGTCCCGCTCGCCGCGCGCCAAAAATCTTCTCGTCTCGCTTCGCTCTGCCACCGCCCGCGCCATTTACCGAAACCAAATATTTTTTTTATTTATTTTCAAAATCAGCGACCTATCCATCACAGGTATATTTATCTGCTTCTCTGTCAACTATAAAAGATTCCTAGCTGTTCCGTCTCTATAAAGAGGGATACTATAAAATATGTGTTTGTGAGATATTCGTGTACAATAATAATGACAAAAGCACAAACAATTATTCAGAAGCCAGCGAGGCGCGAGGGCCGGCGCGGACCGCGCTCTCGAGGGCATATCAAAAAGCTATTTACGTTTGCGTCCGTATATTTCTTGTAAGGGAGCTGGAAATAATGGCCAATGTATTGTGTTAGTACATATTTTGCTTGTAAGAAAATATTTGTGAGAACGTATCTCATATTTTGCTCCTTGCCACAACAGCGGTAGCAGCGACGATGCTCACTGAGGTTTCCGACCGCGGGCGAGGGAGCGACGGTGTCGATGATATTTGGATATCAATATCACAGAAACGATACTCGGTATACACGTCGAAGCTAGTGAAATGCTAAAATTGTTCTGAACACCGAAAACCTCTCCGAGTGCTTCGGCACAAGAAGATAAATTAAAATAAATTAATCAAAAGTACCAGCCTTAGTCTAGAGTTAGAGTTATTCAGAAGTACTCGTCCGTTACACAAATATCCCTCCCCGGGGGGGGGCGTTCGAGGCTTCGTGTAGTTGCAGGTTTGCACCGGAATTAATAATCATATACTTCACACTCGTCTCCTACAGTCCATTCCGACAATTTCACCTTTATGACAACCGATGAAAAATAATTCACACAATTTGATTTCCAACTGAGCGACAAGTAGCAACAGCAAGTAGCAAGTTAATGGTTCTCAGTAAAACACACCGAGCTGTTGCCGCGGCCTGGAGACGGCCGCCGCCGCCGCCGCCGCGCGCCGCGCAACCCTTTAGATTATCGTCGATATATCACCCGACGGCGGCCTCGCTCCTGCTGCCTATCACTAAACGACCTCTCGTATCGGCCCCGATCTCTAAAGACGACACGCGTACGTCCTATCAGAAATATTGATATCGATTCGAAAATAACGTTATGACACTTAAAGGACGTATAACGAGGTGGATAAATATCTATTCGGTAAAATAACGAAGTACATTTAAAATACGAGCTGTCCTTCTACTCGTAGGGCAGGATAAGTCGGGTCAAGGCATCCCGACTTATCGCATTCGAAACAAACAGGCTGTGCTCATTTCTCGCCGGCAGTATACATCGGTTAGACTGCATCGCAGATTACTCACGGTTGACCACTAAAAATCTTAGGAATAAAATAGTGTGTATGTTACATCGATGTAGAAATATATTTATATGAAAGCTTTCGTTTACTGAATACAGAGAATCCCCCGGGACCCTCACTAATATCGCTTTGTCAAAATATTTCCCAAGACGTATTTTTCAATGGACCCTAGAGTTGGGGAAAAGTATGGATATGAGGTAGCAGGTAGATAGGTTGCTTTGGGTCGAACGCTTTCGAATTGATGAGATGGATATTGGGAATATCTGTTTGAGGTCCAGATGATCTCTTGCTTACAGGTATGAGGCATGACAGAAAATATATCGAAACGACAGGACAAAAGTCTTGAAACAATCTATGTAGATCATACGTATAAAATGTTTGAGTACTAAGATCGTTGCGAACAAAATACTATCGAGGAGATAAAAAGGATGTTGTTATTGTGTGGGTTCTCGAAGATCTTTTGTTTGAACGAGTATATAATCTACGAGCGAAAAGGCATAAATCTAATTGTGTCATACGGTTTATATTATCCAAGAGGTTGTTAATAAGCAACGTGCTCATTAAAAGAACACATTATCATTTAGCTCGTTCAGTAGTTCTTTATACACTGCTCATATACCAAATTGAAAATTGTAGGTATACCTAATATTGGAAAAATTTCCCTTAATTTTATATAAAGCTTTCACTACTATGTTGATTTATAAATTAAATGACAACCATCAAAGGACAAACTGAAAGTAACTGAAGTAGGCCTCGCGTCCTCGCAACACGAGCAGTCCACACAGAAGGTAAACTTAGGTGGAATTATAGAGCAGGAGTGCGCACCACTGTGTATATTAGCGAAGTGATTTCGGTGTGTGCTCGTTTTCTTCAGTCGGTAAATATTGCCGCCAGAAAGGGTTCAGAATATTCACGCTCAAGCGATAACGCGGAGAATGGCGAGGACACCGCTCTGGAAATATCATATAAAACGATTGAGCGCGAAATCAATACCTTTTATATTACACATAAAAAATATTATTTCTCAAAATGAAACGGAGCGCACGAAATGGACCTCGATCCTTTGGTCTTCAGTCGGCGGTCGGCGGCGGTTCGCGGCGATTGGCGGCGATTGGCGGCGATTGGCGGCGATTGGCGGCGATTGGCGGCGATTGGCGGCGATTGGCGGCGATTGGCGGCGGGTTGGGGAAACAGCAGACATGGACGATTGACGACATCAGCTTCATGTGTTTCACAACAAATTTAGGACTTTTTATGTGTCGGTTACGAGATGATTTACGGTTAATAAGTTTGGATTTGCACTGGAGTTATAAACATTTCTGTATAAGGATCATAAAGTACATACGTACATATATGCGCATACATATACATATTTTGTTTATCAACTGCCCCGGTACCATAAGACCATTTAAGAAAAAAATAATTCTTAATAGATGTAGAATATGACATCCTATAGTAAATTGTACGCAGTTAATTGCAGACTGTGAATTCGGTTCGGTCAATTGAGATTATCGTCCTATCCGTTAAAATCAGTTACAACTGTACTCGTAGGCAGACGGCGGCGGAGGCGCGGCGCGAACTTGGCTTTGATCTAGGGCTGTAATCCCATAATCCACCAGTATCGGTAAACGGACGCGATTGGAAGCTCAATTACAACGCTCGAATAAATTTAACTGCATGTCAAAGTTTAACTATACAGTGGCTGGTTAAAACTCTTTTGTTTACATGCTTAAAATAGAACAAGTAAAATATTGTTTTATTATTTCGCATAAAACGTAACGTTTGTTTACGAGGTATTTACAGTAGATAATTCACGAATCAATCACGCGCACGCTATATTTGGTGTATTGTTTTTAATGTGGTATTTAAGAGCGAACTGCGGTAACTGTCAATACAATGACACACACATATTTCATCATCAAACTCTTCCTGTGTTTCGCGATACCTATATAATATTATTTGGTCGTGAACTTGAATGTACAAGATAGGTAAGTCTCCATAAAATATTGAAAAGCTTAACAATCTTGAAAAACGATTGTAAAAGTATGACTTGTTATTTTGACAATAGCAAAATTATAGTTGGACGAATTGGTTGACCGGGGTGCGGGCGGGCCGGCGCGCAGGCGGGCAGGCGCGCGGGAGGCCGGCGCGCGGCGGTGAGTTGTACGGTGGAAACAATTGTGACAATGTCACTATAACGGGAGTGACGGAAACTGACAGGAATGAAAAAATATGGTACACGAAAAACAATGTTTAAAAACAAATTATAATTTATTAAAGGTCGCTGTATAGTAGGTACAGTCTGAAACTTATCAAATAAAAGAAAGAAATTCTCCGACGCTATTCAGATCGTCCGGTACAAATGAAAAATCCCGTGATGCGAGGTCAAATAATTTGTTCAGGTTCATCGGAGGCGGCGGGAAATTATGTCCTACTGATTCCGAGATCAAAGATATTCTCGCTTTCCGCGCGCCAAGGAAAATTCTCTAGGCAAAAATAGTGATATTTTTGCACATGCCAATAACCTCAATAGGGACGATTTACTTTAAAATGATAAATTACGGCCGCGATTCAGACACTGAAAATATTCGATGTAACGTCGCTGGAGCCGCGATCGCCGTAATCCGTCTCGAGTCTCCGCGCTTCACAATAAGAGCACTTGAGCCTCGGAGACGGAAATTTGACGTTTGATAAAGTAGACAGAGGTATGTTCTGACGTTTAAATTTACGACGAAACTAGGAGGTACGTCCGCGGACAATGACAAAAAGGTCAAATGACAAATCACTGGAGGAAATCTCGGCGCGCCGGCAAGCTTTGGACGCGTCGACGCCGCGCGCCGCGCGCGATGCCCGCGCGTCGCCGCAGACGACGCATCGTTGACGAAGGATTTCAAAGAGATTCTTACGTTAATTGCCGTTACGAGACGGCCGCTTCAAATATTTACATTCCGAAATACTTTTCGCAGTATAATTAAAATATCATTTAACAATTCCATTTGGTATTCATGTTCTTTAATTGAATTAATCATTACTTTGGCTGTTCTGCTTCATTTTCCTACTGAACATTAATTACTCTTTAAATTCAAAAAGTACGGTACGCGCAATGCCTTGACGGTCAGGTGGACGCGACCGGGATGCAATCTTATGTAATTTTCAAACGACAACAAATTGAAAGCGACGAAAGGGAAGTTGTTTAGTGATAAATATGTATAAGGACAATAATTATTTATTATTTGAACGAGGAGCGGTTTTCGACCGCACAATGTTCACGTTCACGCGTAATCCTCCACATTTTAGTGAAATTAACAACATAATAATAATATCTTGGACAATTCCACACACGGCTGTCTGATTCCAAATTAGGCAATTTATTGCCTGTGCTATGGTATCCAGACAGCTGATATACTTACATATATACATATTATATAATACTTATATAGATATTTTTATAACGACCAGACACAGAACAAACAAATGTGCTCGTCACACAAATGTTTGTCCTGGGTGGGAATCGAACCCAGGACCTCCGGTATCACAGTCAGGATCTCTAACCGCTCGACCACGAGGCCAGTCCTAAATAGTCATAGCTACCTTAGGAATAATCGAAGTAGAACCGACTAAGCGGACGCTGATGCCGCGTTGCGGAAGCATTGGCTGCCGAATTTCACGTGTAATTTGCGTTGGAAAGCCTTTGAGTCGTAGCTAATGTTTTCGCTAAGCGATTCGTTCAACTTACGCGACAGGGAAAGCGCTTGTATAAGTAAATTGTTGCTCCTAAGAGTGTCGTCACACCCTCTGTTTACGTATTTGCATAAATTTATATGCGAATATCCGCAGTTATGGATACGTTTCTTAATAAAATATCATCTCAAACAACACTTGGATAGTCAGCAAATGCTAAAATTGTAAACAAATACTTTATATACATACTTAATACAAAAAAATGTATCATTTCTAATGACGGATTTCAGTTTTTAAACGTCGTAATAATAATAATGAAATAGTGAGAAAACAATTCCACACTAGGCTAACTGAATTCAAAGTAGACAATTGAATGCACGTACTTTATCAGCTTTCGGTTACCAAAACTCAGGCGCTGCCAAATTTAGGATAAGACGGCTGTCTATGTGAGTCGTAAGATATTACTATCATCAGTATCTTTGGCGAAACCCCATTATAATACTGAAGAAAACCTCGTAATTTTTTTGTAAGTAATTTGCTTGTGACATACATATAAACCAATGTTTGTTTATAAACGAAAAATGTGCTTTAATATCCGCTAAAGATATATCTGTCGCGGATATTACAAACACTGAAACGGAGCCAAAGTAATGGAACTTTGCCGAAATTTCGGAGCATGGGAACAACAGATTGCGAGTATTCGCTTACGAGATAGCGAATAGCATACAGAGTATCGGTTACAAATTAACGAAGGGCGAATGTTTACAGGAAAACTATCGGTTTCTTTATATTTATCGCGTATGTTAGCGAAAACATTCTTATCGTGATCTCTACGAATACCTACTTCAGAGGTCAGTAACATTTTTTCGCTCTTATATCGATTTATTATAGGTAGTTATAAAATTTATGCTCCGACCTTAAGATTTATTTAATACATTGAAATTGAAGAAACGTCACTATTACAGTACCTATATACATATACATATTGCTCCGGTCAAAGGCTGTTAATAAGAATTTTGAACAAAAATAAACTGTATATCAAAAGATATTCGTGCACAAGCATCGTATTATTTATTCACCCTCGCATCCATTAGTTTAGCATTATTTCAGTGCGCTTTTGGCCTATTCGTAAATGACTTTGTATTTTTTTTAAAAAGAGCCATAATAAACTGTAAATCAAGTGTTTTTGCTGCATCCAAATATTGCGTGGGGGGATGTGTCTTATTCGTTCAGAATACGGTAAAATTCCGAAGGGGAACTCTACGTTGAAAGACCTTTACGACATCGTCTGGCATTAGACATTTTTTTGAAAGCGTTATAAATATTTAAACAGAAACTGTGTCTTTTACATACGGGGGTACAATTTTTCGATGGATTATCCAAGTGCAGGAATCATAAGGACGTCAGTTCGAATGATTTATGACGTCTCTTGCTGCGTAGGTACTGCCTGTTTCCAACGACAAATCATTCTCCGGATCGAAATAACATACTCGCAATGATTCAACGAACAATACTAAAGCGGTTCTTTATGGCTCGAAAAGAAATTGATTTCAAATTTTACTGCATATTAAAATAACCTTTACATTTGATTGCCGCTTATTTATAGTGGATTGTCGAAATGGTAGCGTATGCGGACATTGTGGTGACTCCCCACTGGTTTCTTATCCATGAATCAACATAATATCAATTCAATTAATTGAAAAATTACTCGAACAACTCGATTGTAAAAAGTGTCTGACCACGAAAGTATTTCTTACTTCCATTGCAATGCTGGATTCATGACAAATTTATCGTTTTCTGAAATATAGTGGCTGTGCTATTAGTTACAGAATTACGTACAATTCTACCGTAATTAATAGTTAGATAAATTATTGCTATGTAATAAGAACACTTAAGTATGTTATTCAATAAACTATTTTCTCATATTGCTCGTACCTACGTACTAAATTAAACAGATACTGATTACTTATTACTAAAGTTCACTCAAAAAGCTCATATTGAAAATGTATTATTATGTATTAATATTGTTAAATTCTCATTAATTACTAATTTATATAATACTAGTTGTTTACTATTTATAGAAAAAGGTCGAAAATTTGAGGTCTAATATGTCGTGTGTGTAATTGTCCCAGTCAAACTAAAACTAAGTGCCATCCGCGTGACTTCATAAAGAAAAAGAATTGCCCATAATGAAAGTAGCCAATTAGGAGGAGAATTAATTGTGAATATACAAACACACAGAATTGTTTTATCTATCAAAATAGCTTTTAGAATGATTGCATATACACATAATATTGATGCCGGTCATGTGGCTCCCAGAATCTCGGACATGTTTGAAGCTTATTCCACCTAGATTAACTAACAGAAATTGATCAGTCGATATCGAGAATCGTTAAGTATAAATGAGATCGGGTACTGCTGGTAGCTGGGAACAAAAAATACAATTAAACTCGTATCAATAACACGGTTACGTACACCCACAATTACGCACTCGGATTACATTCGAGCACGATAACCGTCGAATACCTAGTAAGTTTCGAACTCATAATAGATGTCCGAAGAGATCTAATTAATTTGTGCGTTTAATAGTGTCGACTCAGTGACCGGCCTTCAATCAAACTTGAAGGTGATTCGATTTAAGCTTATCAGAAACCTACTCATTGCTTCATTTAGTAGGTAGCGCCCGCAGCGAAATAGAAGAGCCTCTAATTTATAATTTTGTAATACGCCTAAACGAATTCGAACTCACAGAGATCTATTGAAAAAACACAAAGTATGAATATTGCTGGATTACATCAGCGTTATAGTTTATATAGTTAATGCTCTTTACAGTGCTTAAATTTTGTTTTGTAATGTATTTTATATAAAAAAATCTTGTTCCAAAAAATTATCGGTCGGAACCAAAGCAGTTAAACGTAGAGTGCGCTAATGATCAAAGCTTCATGTAAGTAAATATTCTTAAGCTAAGAATTGAAGCAATAAATCTTATCAAGTAGAAAAATAAAGGAGCTTTAACTTACCATAATTAGTGACCAAAACATTGTACTGGCAAATTGCCCACTGAATATTGAGCCCGGCATCGCACGTAAAAGGATATTGATATGATATCTTTTCAATTTAAATGTAACAGTGTAAGAATTCTGTTTAACTATTTATATTACAATTGTTAGAAACAATTTTGATTATAAGGCCAGTCGCACATTGGATGTACATTACTGAGCCTTATATTCATTACGATTTACTTAGTTTGTATGCGTATTCCGATAAACGATTCAACGATACTTATTTTTCAATGAATGATGTAAGAAATATTAGTCATTGTTATAGTACAAATTCTTCCACAGAAAGCGACTTCTAGCTTAGATAAATTTATTTACTCATTCAAAACATAAAAAACTTTATAGATTTATCATTGATATCTCATAGTATGGTATAGTTATATTATATAAATCCACGTAAAAATATAATATTTAAAGAAAAAATTCTACATACACGTTGATAAAAATCACTACGTGTAGTCTGCGATGTATAATCTGTGGACATGCCATTAGTTCTCTAAATACAGTCCATTAAAAGCAGCGATTGATTGGGCGGGTCGCTAGAATCTTTTTATCAAATATAAAATCTGACGTCCATAATATTATTGGAGCCTTGATGAGAATTGGCCGTAGAAAAAAGTGTTCGGAGTATCATTATATTAACGCGTTTCCTTTTAAACAATCCTCTCGTTTAGAAATAATGAAGTGCTTCCTTTTTTCTGCTTTTGGTTATTCAAGCCTCATAACTTACAACGCGTTTACGAAGAAATTGTTCTCAATATAAAGAATAATTATGTACCGTATTTACTGGTCATGAAAAAAATATGGTAAATATATCTACATATTTACTAAAGATAGAGAAAAGAGACAGAGAAGAAATCGATGAATATCTCTAATAGATAACCTTTCTTAGTTTGAGAAAAGATCCTTGTCTGATCATAAAGCTTTAAAAAAGGTTAATTATGAATAAATCATTAACGTACATTGTTTATCATTTAGTATTGTAATCGTTAAAAATTGTTAATAGCAGTTTGTTATAGCACCAGTAAATTAGTACAAGAGAGTAATACTCATTGGCTGTTTGAAATATCTGACTGTTCTCAATTTACGAGTACATTCATTAAAAGTGTGATCAGAGTGAAGACTGCAATTCAAAATGATTTGCACCATTAAACATCCGATACTAGAGCAGAGCTCTTCAACCTTTCGATATTTGCAATTTATATTTCATACTTGAACTTAATTCAATATTAATGTAATAAATCATTTGTAATTCTTTTCACTATTACAATTTATATTAACATTACATATAAGATCTATAAATCCATAGATTATTTAAAACTAAAAGTAATATATTAAATATTATAATAAATCACGATCAGACGAAATATTTCATGAATATAGCAGACTCTGCTAAAATAAATAATATAATCATAAATTCTTTCCAGAAAGCCCATAGGAGCGGTTGGAGATATGCCAACGAAAGAAGGCTAGCCGCGGATCTGCAAAGTACGAGCTCCATAGAACATGGCGGTAATAAACATAAACATGAAAGAATTCAAGTTTCGTATATTTATAATATAATTCATCATGAGAGCCAAAAGTTTACAAAGTCTGGTCCACGCAGAGGATTCCTCTTGCATTGCGCAATTCATTGGGCGACAAATTATCCGCGACGTTGTCGACGCCGGGATATCACTCGCTTCAGTTCAGATTCAACGCGGTCCTTATTAATATTCAGCTCTCATTTTCTCTTAAAGTCATTATAATTTAGACCTTAGTTGGTAACTTTTGCTGGGAATACGATTTAATGAATAAGCATTCAGTCTATCACCATAGACATCCACACAAATATATACTACGTGTAGTTAGTTAGTTTTGTGACACTCTAAATCGAAACTCTGTTTAATACTAGAAGCAGTAGGTAAGGTTATATTCCGTTACAACTAAGTCGATGAAATCGTGTAGTAATAATACTAATTATTAGAACATTCGCACATGGCTGTTTTCAAAATAGCCAATTAAATGACTGTATTATAATTAGCGGACATCTGATAAACATAGGTACATATTATAATACTAGCTTTTACGAGCGGCTTCGCTCGCGTAAAGAAGTATCTTCTTCTTCTTCTTCTTCTTACATACTTACTTCTT
>DWQT01005520.1:0-10246 GCA_018244895.1 Myscelus amystis hages | reverse complement strand
GGTTGACCTACAAATTTATTTACTAAATATTTACTATTTATTTTAACTTAATTAACAATGACATTGCACTATGAAATTATCAACCGTAGAAGATAGTATCTGTACAAGTTAACGCGCAACTATGCGTATGTGCGTCCTAGTACATGTTAATATTGCTATGACATTGTACTAGGCGTCGCACGTTTCTTCCAACAGAGCGTCTTGCGGAAAATGCTCATAAAATAAAAACTAATGGGCGTCCCTGAATCAAATTTTTATGGGACCATTTTGAAACTATTCCGCATCAAACAAAACAGGAATTACGTAAATCGGTTCAGAAACCTCAGAGAAATCGGTGTACATACATAAGAAATAAATATACCGGCCGAATTGAGTACCTCCTCTTTTTTGAAGTCGGTTAACAGAATCGGGCGATACAGTTTCGTGTTGGAGCTATATATCTATCATCCCCATCCAAAATTCAATTATACCACTGGATCGCTAAACGATCACAAAGAATTCATTCCGATAGGCGAGGACTGTGCATTATCTGCAATGAGTATTTGACATGGCCAATGTTTCCTAACAACTTTTATCCGCGAAATGACACAGACGTCCAGTGTGGATTACCACCCTAATACATAATTTTGGCAATTTTCTTATGCAATAATACAGTAAATTAAGTTTCATTATGTAGTTTATGTGCTAGTATGCATTTTTTATTATTAATTTCCATTGTTTCCATGTAATGTGTGTAGAAGAATCTGGATGATTCCGGAGCTTTTCGAACTAATTTGATGCATACTGAAGAGCCTTCACAAATGTCGAATAAGTTATTTTTAGATTAATAAACTTAATATACTTATTAATGTGCCTGTTTTATTTATACTGGTGTTTATTTTAAATCGCCTTTATGGTGATTTAATAATACTGCAAAGAACCCACAGAAAGCTATCTGATTAAAAATTAGATAACCAAATGTCCATGTTATGGTAACTGGACATCTGATAAAAATACCATAGATGTTTATATTACACCCAGACATCATACAAATGTTTGTCTCAGGTGGGTATTGAACCCACGACCTTCGTTTTCACACTTAACTTTAATCACTACAAGAGATTGGATTGAAATAATTTTAACTACCAATCATTTTCATAACATTCTCTTATTTAGCATTGCAAAACCGTTAATTAATATTTTCGTATACTATATGAACGCTAAGATTTACTAAATGCAGTATTCTGTTGCAATCAATAAAACATCAACGGATGTATTGTACAGTTCATGATCGGAAATGGATACTTACTTGGTCAATTCTGTTCTCGAACAATGCACGTGGCGGGAAAATTGCACAAAAACACATCCTTTTGTTTGCTAATTAAGCGGCTCGGCAGTTCTGTTTAGTATTATTGAGTATTGCACGTTCTTGCAATAATAGATTTAGGTTTTTATAGTTAATAAACTAATTTATTTAATAAAAAAATAATATAATTCAAAAAATATAAAAAGTGGTTAACAACTTTGTTACATATTCTCGTAAATTAAAAAAAAAAAATGTCAAATGTCATCGGAACCTGGATTTTCGCGCTAATTTTCACGGAAGTGACGTCATGGACCATTGACTTACCGGAAGTGAGGCGGTTTTATTTCGAAAGGAGTCAGTATAAACACGGCGATAAAAATAAAATCCTTTTTAACCGTCAGCCGAATTTAGTTGAATATAATAATATTTATGGAAACAGCTTGCACAATACTCCGCTTTTGAATAAAGGTGTGAACGGTGGTGAATATGGTAGCAATGATAATTACGCTGGTGATTATGGTTACTCTACCTATATGGAAAAAAAAGTAAGTATCAATTTGTAGGCCAAGGCTGTGTGAATATACAGTCATTATATAAGAAATATAATGTCTATGCTTAGAGAGCGATGTTCATAATTATTTTTTGATCGGTCCGTTTTTTGAAACATCTTTTGGGCCTTTTGGCGTAAACTGCGCTCTAACCCCGTGGGGGAAAATGGGCTGAGGTTTTTTGTGGCATACTCCTCTGACGAATAAACGAATGAATAAAATCATGAATTAAAAATAAATGCATAAATATTAATATCATTATTATGGGCGTACATGTCCTAATTGAAAAGCCACTTGCAATCATGAAATACAATTATTTAATTTTAACGTCTCTACAATTGACGACCATGGAAGAGTATTTTAATTACGGCGTGTGTTTGCTGTAGGTTCACACCGTCTTCCACAAGGGTACCGTCTACCTGGAAGGGCTTCAAAGGGCTATGGAGCGCTACGCCGAGCAGCTGAACAACTGTAGCAAACTTGAAAGGGTTTATTTTACAATATCCATTCTTGTTACACTTAAAACTATCTTATGTCGCTCAATTTAGGAAGAGCAAACAAAACATTCACTGGACCTCAATTACAATTAGATAAGCACGCGATAAAAAATTTGCTTATATTTCTTTTAAACAAACCTTGATTTCCTAGTAATTCATTACAATATTAGCTGACTAAGCTTATAAAAACTATCCATTCGTATTTAGAGTCGTCCCCAAACAAACCGCACTTGGGTGCCAGAAACAGAGTCGCAGCCGACCCTTAGCGGGGAGGACCTGCGCAGACTGAGCTGCGAGAAGGTGACGCAAGAGAGCGAGCATGTCCGCCGCCTGGCTTCACTCATTGTGTGGGCGATCAAAGAGCTTCAAGATATCGCGTACGCGAAAGATTACGATAAGGTGATTAAAAGCTGATCTGAGAAAATTGTTTTCAGTTGACGAGGGCAACGCCATAATGTTGTCTCTGTGCGTGTTTGTTGGGTAAAATATATCAATCCTGATTTAGCCAGCGTGGTAGTATGATTATACTCTCTCATTGTGAGAGGCGACGCGTGGTCTCGAACAATGAAAGTGTCGAAAACAAAGGATCTTTACTTATAAGAATAAATTGACCGTATAGGATAAGTAAGATGTTTTCAAACAAACAAACTTGAACAACTTCAAGAGATGCGAGGAATGGGAGACACCATATCAACCCATGTCTTCTTGTAGGTAACGCAGTAGATTTTTTTTTCATTTACGTTACGTTTCTGATATTTCTTATAGAAACTGTCCAATAATACGGTGTTAAGCCCGATTTGATCACAGTAGTTACTGCCTCGTTTGGTTTTGGATCTTCCTTAATTAGGAACTGCAAGACATGTTTGTTTTTTTTAAACTGTTTTAGTGATCCCCTGCTGGACCAGGGCTCATATTGAGAGGAATTTAGGGCACAGTCCACCACGTCGCCAAGTGCAGATCGGCAGACTTCACACACCTCAGAAAACATTATACACTTTATAACATCTCTAAGGCCTGCAGGTTTCTTCAAGATATTTGTTACTGTAGGACACAAAAGAATCCGATGAAGACGTGCTGGTGCTGCAGCTGGCCTGGGCGCTGGACGAGCTCGCGCGGCTGACAGGCTTCGAGCCTGATCCCAGCGAATATGCTACAATTCCAACACCAGGTACAACAAGCAAGATTTGTCTGTAGAAGACCCTCAACATGTTTTCCTTTCTATCATTTACATTTGCTAGAACACTTCAAGATACAATTATTTCATCTAAATGAGGTCAAAAAGCTTTCCTTACAAAACTCTTTCAAGCGTTTTATAAACAATTGCTTTAATTATAACTGCATTTCTTAAATTTGAACGCTGTAGAGCATAATGTCGATTGAACTAATTGTGTAACATCTTTAAATCTATCCATATTTATGTAAATAACGTCTGTGTTATTGTCCTGTCTGTATGTGTGCTGTAGCGCCAGCGCCGCCCACCACGCCATCTACTTACTTCAACCTCCCGATCCCGAACGACGGTCCCACCAACTCCGACTGCATCAAGCGCGGGCCAGCCGGCGTGCCGGCCACCGTCAGATGCGCGGTGCCTATACCAGATGTCGTTCTTCAATTCCTTAACATTACCGGTATGACGAAAGCTAGTGTTATATAGATTGAATTATCAAGTTCGGGTTTTGGTCCTTTGAGCCCGCTGCGGCTGTTGTCGCAGTGATATTTTTTTGGGGCGAATGCTATTTGTTTTATACGTCTCGAAATGTTGATTTGTTTTCGTTCAAGATTCCTCCCTTCCCGTGTTAATGACAAACTCTTCCCAGAACCAGGACGTAATGAATCTACTCACGATGTTTCAGAATTCTGGTGAGTTTCATTTCATTGGAGTTGTATATAAGTATGCGTGTTAATATATGCGACATAATGCTTACTCAATATCAATATTTGTGTGCAAACAATAATTACCCTATCAATGTGACATGAGAACGTTAAACATGTATATTTTGTAATTAATTTGGATTGAATCCTGTACTTATTGTATCTACTGGACCTGCGTCAGGGTCTGGTCAAGGGCAGCAGTCGTTCGCCGGCCTGTCCCGGGCAGGTGTGCGTCAGCTGATGCTGGACTGTCTCTCCGGCCTTAATTCCACCAGCTGCTTCGGATTCCAGTCGTTTTTAGCGTTTTTAAACGATAATTGTGAGTACAAAGTTGTCAAGTTAGAACCTTAAGTATTTTTTGTAATTAAGAAAATTTTAGTAGGAAATGTGTTGTCGCATGCAATCTAGCGGTATGTGGCGTAGTTGAGTTTCGGGGAGTATTGAGCGGTCAAAATCAGCGCTGATAAAGGTAATTCGAACTGTCATCTGTTTATGATGTAAGAAACATTGTTACAATGAAATATAATATAGGAACTTTCATCATACTTAACCTTTATGTTAAAATTAAATCAATTACCTATCTTGCAGCCTTTTTGTGTTAAATTCTTAATTACTGAAGCATATGCAACTACACATGAACATTTCATAATTTAGTGCTATAAGTGGCGTAGAATTTGAAATGTATGGAATAGTTAAGAACCAGAAGGTAATTAATTTGTTATAATTAATATTTCTTTAATTCTAGCCCCTATGCAACAGCCAGGTCTTTCGGTCCAACCGCGGGTGAACCGCGAAACGGATTCCTCTGAGCTGGAAATATTGGAGGCGGCCGAACACCGCTCAGTCGCGCCGCCAAGAAACTCGAGAATAAAACGCTCCGCTAACGAACCATTAAAAGAATTCGCGCAATTCTACCTCAAATACAAGACGTGGAGCGGCTCGAACACTGAAACGGAACAAAGTACTGTCAAATCAGACGGCTTAAACGTTAACAACGATCTGACAGCTGTCAAAGTGCGCAAGCGATCCGTCACCGGCAAAGACGGCATAATTATCCGAGTCCCTGGAGACCCGATGCAAGATTTGAGTTATTACGAAAAGCATCGAATCGGCGTCAATTATAACAAAGATAGCGTTCAAGCGGAGAAAATTAGGGCGTACTTGAATAAATTGCATCACAGTGATATCGCTACCGCGAGGAAGGGTGTTTTGGCGTTGGACGATCTGATCAAAAAGGTTCACAAACGTTCGGTGCACTATACGCGCTTGCATCAGCCTCGCGTGCCGGAGGATCCGATGCAGGATTTGAGTTATTACGTGAAAAATAAGGGCGGGACGCGCGTGCGGGCGGACGCGGCGCACGCGGCGCGCGTGCGGCTCGGGCTGCAGGAGATTTTCGAGCGCGGGAATATCGCGGTGGTGCGGCGGTACGGCGCCAACTACGTGCCCGGCGTGCAGCCGCTGGTTGTAGGACAGATTGAGAGCTTCACGGACTTCTGAAGAGAAAACGCGTTAAACCACGCTTCGTCACATGTTTTCCACTCCGGTGCGTAATATCGGCTATATTGTCATGTAAAACCGGTATAAATATGTATTGATTAACATCAAGATATTTTAACACTTAGCTAATAATCTCTGATTGTGTATGTATATGAATAATTGCCTTTATGAGTCTCTAACCATTTTATAAAATAATATTTGTAACAAATTATAAAACAAAATAAGATGTTTTTCTTTATTAAAAAAAAATTGTGCGAATCGAGCTTACATCAGTAGTGTGTTAGTGGAAAGGTTTTTTCTAGTTCCTCAATCTTGTCTCGACTATCTTTTAACATGTGCGAATATGAAATAAAACACAGTGATATCATAAAGTGATGTTTTATTTAAAATAAGAAAATGGCGACTAACAACTAGCAACATTATGCAAGAGTTTAACACATATACTGAATAATCAAAAGATTAAATATATTCCTTACAACTACGATGTACATAAATATATTTTTCGTTATTGTCGTGTCGATTATTGCTTCTTTCATTTATTCATACACAATTTGGTCCACAGATACATAAATAATTTGTGACCTTTCAAAAAGGAATGTCAGTGATAATTTTTTTTTATCATACAACACTCAAAATAAGTAATATTGGTTGGTTAGAAAAATATATTTTTATTATAATATGTTTTGTATACTCGTAACTAGTGGTCAGATTTAGATTCCGGTATATTGGCTCGCTTGAGTAGCACAGAAAATTCCATAGACAAACTATTAATAATTCGCAAAATATGTTGTCTTTTCAAATCTCTGATATGTTTTTATGTCGTAGCACCTTCAACGCAAGTTTTAATCGAACAGGTATTGGTAAAATCTATATCCACTATTACAATACCTAAAGTTCCTCTTATTTAGTTCAGTACCATGGATAGACAAAAAGTCTTGAAGCCAATAACACCGGAATCCATAACTGACAGACGACATGGTAATATTTTTAATAATAAAGGTCAAAAGTATAAACATCTTCAAGTCAAAGCACATTGCGAAGAAAACAGTACCATATCTACAACACAGAGACAAATATGCCACAAAATAACTCAAAAACCAATAAATGATAATAATCATAATAAAAAAAATGTATAATAAAAAAATGGCAAAAATTTAATTACAAACTGGCAACACTCGATTAAAAAAGAAACTTACAACGGAATGTTTAAATTAAGAACATAAAAAAAATCTGGATATTCTATACAATATTTCGTCGTTGAAAGCAATTAAAATCACTAGGAATGTATGTTAAGCCTTTTGGGGTTACCGTCCACAAAAATGGGGGAAAAGTAAAAATTAAATTGTAAAAAAATACTAAAGTCATATGCGGTAACCCGGAATGTTTTTAAATGCAAAAAAAAAAATTAAAGGAAAATTTAATTTCTACACTTTCATAATCTCATTATAAGGCACTATATACTTATTATTTGCGATAATTAAAAAATAATGATAACATTCAACAGATTACTTATGTAAGGTGGCGCGTGCTGCCCGCCCGACATAAAGCACCGTATGCATAAGCTGTCTTAGGGCTCCTCGAGACTAACGATGTATTCAAATAAATTCTAAAGGAATTTTTGACTAAATTTTTAACGGAACTCAATGATTTGCATTATATTGTTTAAATTACTTTGCAAATTTAAAAAGAACTTGGCTACGATGGTTTATACTCGGTTGGCAGGACATTAACCGAGCAGTTGGTGTGAGAAGTATGATCATTAACATCTATAATAATAATAATAATAATTCAAATAATATCACATGTGTATAAGACGATCTCTCTTACATCATGCATAATTATAGAAAACTAGCTTCAACCCACAGCTTCGCACGCGATACGATAGTATAAACAATGCATTGTAAAAGTATCAAAATTATACAAAATCTTAACAAATCGCATCGCATGCCCTATTCTGATGTATCAGCGGTGTCAACTGTGGAGTTTCACCTAAATCGGTGTAGTAGTTTTCGCTTGAAAGAGTAATAAACATTAATCTTTCGCATTTACAGTAACTGGTGGTGGTTGTGTTTTGAATCAGTCCATCTCACACCGACTGCGCCGTTCCCTATCTCCGTCCCGCTCGCGCCTACATGTGGCTCTGCGGCCTCTTCTTCCTGCTGAACAGTCCCCCGAACACTCCCTTCTTGTCTTTCTTCTCCTTCGTCACGCCGCTCACGGACAGCTCCGACTCTCCAGACGATCTGAGCCGGGAAAATTAATTATGTCTATTAAAACCTATATGTAAAGGTACCTTATCCGTCGCCCTATAACTTTCTCTATCTACCCGTGAAAGTCCCATCGAAATCGGTTTAGCCGTTATCGGTTAGCCCGGACAAAAAGGAAAGATGCAAATTCAAAAACAGTTTCTTTTAGTATCCGGTAAGTAACTGTAGACGCTTCAGACAACATTTGCTGTATTTAAATCATAGACGCTTCAATTTTAATGCCCCAACTGGCAATTGAATCCAGAGACATTGTTTTAGGTTATAAAACTGATCACAGATAAATTGTGACATAAATATAATATACAAACAGACCCCGCAAACGTTGCTTTGCTATATAAATTACAATTAACACTCCCACAACCTCCCTTACAGGTGGAATTTCGTAACATCCGTTCTTAGCTGACCTCTACTCGCCGAAGGGAACATTCCTATCAAATGTCAAGTGTCTAGGTGTTCTGGTTCCAGAGGTACCGTGATGAGTCAATATATCGCTGTAGCTCTCCAATATATATATATCAAAGCAACATTGGCCGGGTCGGCTAGTATATATAGTAAGTCAGTCAATACTAGTCAGCTAGTATATATATGAGGAGGATGGTTTGTCTATTGCGGGCCATAGACAAGATCAGTACCTAGAGGCGGGGCGCTGGTCGAGCGCGGGCGAGCCGCCGCTGCCCGCCACGGAGGCCGGCCGCGTGCTGCCGCCGCTGCTGCCTCCGTACGCTGCGCAAACAGACAACATATTACGCACACTCTTATATATAACCTTAGGGACCCCGCACTGACCGAATCTTACACTTCCGAGTGTTTATTGAAGAAATGTTTGCCCAACAGTGGGAGCTTGTACTCCAAGTTGTCAATAAAGAAACATTCGCCCAACGGGGAAACATGAGTAATGTAAGCAGTCGGTCAGTGTGATATATTTACGAGGCGCCCTAAATGGTTGGATAGTGTGAATTGAGCCTTACAAATACAATACAGTGTACATTCGCCACAACACAAGCGCACCGCGCCCCGACCACAACACACCATGAAAGCTTTGCTACAACAGATACGAAAATATTACAAAAATCAAATCCACAGTCCATAGCGGAACACACATAACAATTATGATCTATAAGAGGTACATATATGTATTTTCGATAAGTACAATAATATAATAATTACAATATTAATATTAATTAACATGCTCTCTACACTATAATAAAGGCAACATTTTGAAAATGGCATTGAATAAAATATAAGATCATAACAATAAAGAGAATATAGTATAGTACACATATTATGTTATGACATCATAGTCCATTATGCCACAGATACAGCTCGAGTATTTACGAAGCCGAACAAGCAACATTTAAAAAAAGAAAATACACACAAAAGCCTCAACCCGATACAGCCTTGAGCGCCGGCGGGGGGTCCGGGGGGGGGGGAGGGAGAGGGAGGGACCCCCCCTCTTTAGTAAATAAGACATCAATAAGTATAGGACCAGTTCCCTGGCAAGTGATCCTGTCGGCGCTCGTGAGTGTAGCAAAAAAACAAACAAAATACAGATAATATATAGAACACTACATAAAAAGCAAAAATACAGATAACAAAACACACTACGAGATAGTGTTACACTAATTAATGATGCATGTAATACATATTTGTTTATATACAGCCTTTCAAATTGAATATTAAAAAATTGTACATTTAAAAATCGATTAACGGAATTCGAAAATTTTAAAACGTTTACAGATAATATATTTAAAAAAGGCTCAGGTTAAGCTGTCCTTGGCAAAATATATAGATAATTGCGCGAAAATATTATTTAACATTGAATAAATTTGACACCGCGAAAACCGAACATAATTACAATTTGGTGGCCAGTAATATTAAATGCCTTTATTAATTTATTTTATTTATTTATTTATTATTAAAATATACACATTTTTTTGCCTAATTGTTCATTCAATATAGTTAATTCAATTTTATTTAATGTAATATATCACGAATTTTTAATTCAATATAGCAAGGAGTAATGTTTAAAAGAAATTTTATTATTATTATTTTTAAATATCACGATTTAAAAGACTGTACCGATATAAAACAAAGTACTTAGAAGACAAAATATAACATACATTTCACTTTATGCAGCACGTACAGGAGGTGACTTGATCCTTAACGCACAGACATATTGACAATATTCCGATTAGATAACAATAATTTGACTGGCCTCGTGGTCGAGCGGTTAGAGACCCTGACTGTGAAACCGGAGGTCGTGGGTTCGATTCCCAC
>DWQT01005519.1:0-10246 GCA_018244895.1 Myscelus amystis hages | reverse complement strand
ATTTGTTTGTTCTATCTGGGTGTAATAAAAATATCTATGTTTTATATCATATGTATTTATTATATATTATGTATGTTTAGCGCCTGTCCAATTATCATAACACAGGCATTCAATTGCCTAATTTAGAATCAGATAGCCGTGTGTAGTTGTTATTATTATTATTATTACTTATGTATTTACAATCCATCAGCCTTTGGAAGTCCACTGCTAGACTAGTGGTATCCCGCTGCTCTCTTCAGGTAAATTATTTTACGCGCAGACGTTGCTCATCAGATCTGTAAGGCTAGGTTAGATGGTAGATTAACAAATGGCCATTTTATAATACAAATTTTAATACACTTGCGGCATTTCAGCAAGAGTCCAAGACGCAAAGCTATAGATGACGACTGTTTGATAGTGGGACTTAGCAGAGATTCCCTCAAAGCGAAAGATGCGCCAAGGAAGTGTCCCGACGTTCTTTGTCCCATAAATTTCGAGTTTTACAAAAAAGCGGTGGATAGAGTAAGAAAACTAATTTTATCTTTAATATTATTGTCCATACCCAGTTCTGAGTTGTGAATTTTTTCGTGTTAATTTTGGTACAGTTGAAACTTTTCACTAACGTGTTCTTGTTGGTGATTGATCAAACATTATTGTTATTACGACTCGTCAATAATGGCAAGTAATTTGTAAAAATATCCCCAGTTCTCAGAAGATCACCCGAAGTTGACGAAGATGTATATGTCCGAAGACATAGACCCAACGCCCATCGAACATGAAATTCAGGATCTGAAGAGAACAGAGTATCTTACTAAATACTGTTCCAGAGGTAATTTTGTTTGAAATAGAATACGAGCGCTGTGACGTCACAGCTCGAGTGACGCTCCTTATGGCGGGAAGAGCGCGGGCGCCGCGGCTGTCAGTTTGGTTTTAGGCGGGAAACAGAATGTAGTTGTTGCGTGTTCTACAGATGTTTAATCATTGTTACTTGTAGTATCAAATGAGTGCTTGTCATTGTTTAACTATGCAGTCGAGTATCAATTCTGTATCAATTTAATATCTTTTATACACAGAGTTACCATTTATGTCTGTGAATCTTGCTCGGCGCGCTCGTGCACTTCAAACATTGCGACTGCCCGATGACGTTTACATCCCGGACACCAGCCAGAAGGGGTCGTATCGGCACCCTAAACCAGAAAAATACGCCGAACATCCTTCCAAAATGTCGATGCGCCCTAAATTCGATCCATCCTTGCAGAGTAAGCATAAATGTAAACACTTCGTTGCTAATATCACAGAAGTTGTATCAAACAACTATCATTGTTGCCGCTTGAAAGCGATTTTTCGTTAAAGGCCATACGATTTAGAGATATTTGGCACTCGGTGCTCTCTGCCTACCCCGATAGGGACCTGGCGAGATAGTTATGTATGTATTGAGTTATTATCATTGAAAACGCATTTCTCCTTTGATTTCTTTCAGAGGAACTTCGTCGAATTCTCCGCGTGGGCACAGGCGAAACTACCTACGGGGTCACTCATGGTTTGCTGGCCCGGGTGGTTTTGGACTGGAAGCCATTCGGAGAACCACGCGAAGAACCCAAATATGGAAGATGGCGGAATCCACACTATTACACTTACAGGAACTAGCTGTTTCATTTTAGATAGAGTTTTGTTTCGTTTTTGTGAAATAAAAAAATGTACCTATATTATTAACAGTGTTGTTATATACCATGTTTCCATTTGTATTTGTAATTCAAATATAAACCTTTGTTTTCATCAAAAGAACAGCTCAAACGACCTTTAAAGGTACTCTTCGTGCGTAAACCAGAATTCCTTTGGTAACACCCAGAGCAATGACGTCCGAAAAGCAGAACAACCGCTCCCTTTGAATGCTCAGTAGCAGTAAAGTGCGCAGAATGATGCCTCAAGCGAAGGAATCATTATCTTCAAATCACTATCAAGTCTGCATAAATTTTGGTTTATTTAATCCAAGCAAATTAGCTTATAATATTTTCTTTTCCCAAAAATGTAGAATTGAACTCGTTCTATTTCTACACTTTATAAAGTCAAAACGCACAGAAACAAGGTTGGCTACGTTTACAATTAAAATTAATCAAAATTCACCCCCCACGGGACGTCATATCTGTCATAACTTTCACCTCTAACAATGATGTTTGATTTCAACTAAGCAACAATGAGACTTCGGCAAACTAACTTAAAAATTCGTAATGTGATATTTAAATCCTAATGTGAATTAACCTAAATCATGGATCACTATTTGACTACATATAGAAAAGACTACCTATGGCCTAATTTGCCCGGGTCGGCCGCAGGGGAGCACGGTGGAGGGGCGGCCGAGTAAGTAAAGTTTTTCCACTAATACTTCTGAACAAAACGGGAAGATCTTTTCCAAAACGTAACACCGTATCTGTAAGAGCACTAAAATTACGTAGACTTGACCTAACCTGTCTAGATAAATCATGGATCACACCTGCCCTTAAACTATGTTTGAAGATCAATATACTTGTAGCAAAGCCTTGTACAATTTAATTTTGTACGTCATGCCTTTGACAGAGTGCCCAAACTGTCAGGGCAGGAGGTGGCATTCTACCAAGCATGCATGCAACACACGCGGCCGGCGGACTGCCGATGTCCGCAGTATTCGGGCGAAGAGATGCCGCAGCTGCCTCCCGGGAAAGACAGCGGATGGAGTCGAAACGAGGTACCAGGATCACTGGTCATGAGTCAGGAGAGAGTTCTAATCGGTAGACAGCTTATCGCCTTGAAGATGTAAAGTATTTTAGTTTGAGATTTATAAGCATTTCCCGCCATTTTATGTCAAATATATTTTAAACTAGCTGTGCCCGCAGCTTCATCCGCGTTTGAATATAACAAAAAAGTTATTGTTAAAATTTTTAAATAAAAGTAGCCTAATTTACTCCTTGTTACATTAGCTATCTGCCAGTGAAAGTCCCGTGAAAATCGGTAAACCCGTTCCAGAGTTTAGCTGGAACAAACAGACAGACAGCCAGACAGGCAAAAATTGTAAAAAATGTTATTTTTGTATATGTACCGTGTTTATATACATATGCATTTAGTAAAAAGCGGTTGTTTTAATATTACAAACAGACACTCCAATTTTATTCATTAGTATAGATGTCCGCTCCCTTACTACTTCCATTTCTACCACAAGCTTATTAGGTTGGTCGTAGACGTCGGGCGGCCGTGGCCTCTTCCGACTGCTACCAGTTCGATTGCTACTCGTATTATATAAATGAAAATTTGCCCGTTTAGCTACAAAAATGACAAGTGTGGAATTGCATAGTGTCCGGTAAGTTTTATTGCTTGAATAAATTCTGACGCATTTCCAGTTGATGGGCCCCATGCTGGATCCGAAAGTTTACCCGGCCCGAGTGGGCGCGAGTCCAGAAACGCCAACATCACGATATAACCAGCCGAATGCGTTCTTGGATAAGGTAAACACTTCTTTATAATCAGATAGATTGGATAATCTCCTATAAGAAAAGTTTTATTATATTCATTTAAAACGTAATTTAGTTTATTCGCCATCAAGATTTTGTTAATGCTATTGATTCGACTTTTACCAAAATAGATTAACAGTTAACACAAAAAGAAAGCTAGCTAAAGAAAAGAAAAAAATCACATTTTCATGTTCCAATTTGAACCCTGTCTTCACCAAATTATACGGAAGAAATATTTTGTTTTGCAGTCTCATACTCATGTCGGATTTCGTTCTTGAAGTTACTGATTATCGTGTGTACTGCGTATACCCACAGCTGCAGTCCAAGTACCCGATGCTGTACAGTATTCTCCAGAACGAGGCGTCTCCGGAGCTGAAGCAGCGGATTGACCGCGATCGCAATAAAACTACGTACCAAGTGGACTACTGCGAGACTGGTCTGTAATGTGTATATTGGGAGAATGACTTCGTTAACGCATTGCCTTAACCCCTCATTCTAGGCAGAGAGCTGTCCAATTGTAAATGAGAACGCGGGTGATGGTAGCGCGAATTTACATTTGTTAAGCATCTGAGATCAACGCCATCTAGCGACGTACGCTGTCAGTTGGCTGAAATAATTTATTTCGGGACAGTTTACAGGAAACCAAGGAGTAGTGTCTCTTATTGGTTGCATTTCATTTTAAATGACAATTTGTTACTTGTTTGTGGTACAATATTTCTTTGTCTTATCAGGGCCTGGAGCCAAATTTGAAGGACTGCAAAGGGCAGCGGACGAAAGCGGGACGGGTCCGTGCGCGCAGCCCATGCGGCTGCCGGGAGACCCCTGCAGGGTGGGGCCGAAGCCCCGCATGTCGGTGCCAAAAACCATGTCCAAGCAAGCGGGCGCCGGGGCGGCCAGCGACCCTAGAGCTAAATGTGGTATGAAAACCTCATTGATAACATTAAAAGACAGTCTTTATAGACACAATAAGGGACTTAGGATTCGGTTTTCTTTGAACGTTTAAATGTTGATGATAAAAAGGTCTTAAATATCCTACCAAATGAAAAAATATTTCAAGCTCATTTACCTAAAAAACACCGCGTGAGTTTAAAATCTGAAGATTTTGTGATTGGAAATACAATTGAATTTCTAAAAATGTCAATTTTCATCCTCTTAGCATCGGAAATTTCAAATGACAAAATTTTTATACTTGATATTAAAAATAAGGTTTTTTCGCAGAAACCACGTCAGCAGTCCCACCGCTGGGCAAGACGGAGTACCAGGATGGGGTGTCCAAGTTGGGCGCCATTATCATGCGGGACAAGCTGCACAGACGATAGTCCAGATATAAAAGACAATGACAATCATGAATTAAAAACTTTCGCAGGAAATTTGTATTTTTTCTAAATTTTTCCTACCAAATCCAATAAAATCATAGGAGTTTCGATATCTATGGAACATTTTAAAGCGATATGTCATGGCTACGTCCGATGTATGGATAAATATCATGACTGAAGAGAACCGTGTCTCTTAACACTTGCTATAACAATGCATGCTTCTGCATCTGAACTTGTATCCTAGACATATATTACTTGAGATTACAACTTGACTATTTTAGAAGCCGTAGTATGGAGTTTGGTCTTTATTTCAATTTTTCTTCAAAAAGCGAGAGAGGTTGATATGAACATGAATATATGAAAAAGACAGCATGATAAATAGACGTTTATGTATAAAAGCATTAAGTACACAATGTGTCACGCCGGCGGCGTCCGCGCGCTGGAGATCAGCTCGCCTCTCTTATAGAGTATAGTTCCTTCTTTCCTCTCTTCTCTTCTTACTACTATGTGTTCTTCTGTTCTAGCGTTGTGATCATCTCGTCTGCCGTTGTGATCATCTCTTCTAGTGGTATCATCTCTTCTGGCGTTGTAATCGTCTCTTCTAGTGATATCATCGCGTCTGCCGTTATGGTCATCTCTTCTGGAGGTATCATCTCTTCTAGCGGTGTCATCTCTTCTAATGGTGTCATCTCTTCTAGTGTTATCATCTCTTCTAGTGGTGTCATTTCTTTTAGTGGCGTCATCTCTTCTAGTGGTATCATCTCTTCTAGTGGTGTCATCTCTTCTGGCGTTGTAGTCGTCTCTTCTGAGGGTGTCGTCCTTCCTGGCGGCCTCGTCTCGGCGCACGTGCACGTGCTCGTGCCGCGAGCGGCTGCTCTTGGAGCTCGAGGTCTCGTCGTGCTGCCGAAGAATCACTGCACGCGCGTCTGACGTGTTGCGTTCTCTGCAAAAGTTTTATTCAACATATTAGAGGACATTGTAAAACAGAGCTCTTCTACGACTATGTCTTGTGACAACTATTACTTTTAAAATACCGTTTTCACTTGCTATAAAGTTATTTATATTCTCCAAATGATCAAATTGCGTGTGTTATTAATACAGATAAATGGCCATTTGCTAATTACTAATTAGTGAAACATACTGACCTCCAACGATAAAACTCCTGGTGGTTGAATAGGTAATAAGGAAATTTGCTCCTTAGGAATGTATGACCAATTCTGATGATGGATGTAAGGAGAAACAAGAAATGCACGGGCGGTGAAGATCAGAGAATATTGAAGCTTTCGCCTCAAATGCTCAGTTAATATTCCTATCACGTCATTTTAGAAACGTCATTTAGTGACGAATGAGGTCGCTCGTCGCCGGTAAGAATGATGCTAAATTTGGTGTCGCCGTGTACTGACCGTCAGATATTGAAGACTAATTCCGGGCTCGTAATACGTGTCGGTGTCGGCGGCGGGGACCACGAGAGCATCGCGAGTTATGAAAAATACGTGTCTACAGCAGAGTCGGTGGCCAAGATGATGAGACCATCGACGTAAATGGTTATTGTACGACGTAAACAGTTATTGAAGCTATTGTAGTCGTTTACGAGCATTAAATTATTGTATATGTGTTTTTGTCATTTTCAATAAATCTTTAAATCTTTAAATCGAGAGCTAACGGAGAGCGCTGACCTCCCGAAGGCGACGAGGCGGTCGATGTCGGCGCCGCGGGCGAGCGCGGCGGGCGGCGCGCGCGGCGGCGGCGAGGCGGGCGGCGAGGAGGCGGCCGAGGCGGGCGAGGAGCCCACGGCGGAGTCCCGCTTGGCGGACGAGGAGGACGTGGAGGCGGAGCGGCGGCGCGCGCGCGCCAGCGCCGGGATGTGCAGCGACGCCGTGATCACGCACTCGTCCTCGGACGCGCCGCCCGCCCGCGCGCCGCCCGGCTCCACCTCAACACAAGTACGTACATTCAAGAAATTTTATTGCCAAAACATATAGTGCATCATAACAAGTGGCTTAAGGCCTGTGTTAGGATGAACCGCTCTTCCATATCAGTGGTAATTTTTTGAAGTTATAGGTACTTCTTAAGGCGCGTGATGAAATATTGATGAGAGTGAAATTTTACGATTCGTCATTTTTTTTAAGACACAGTATGAAGTTGCAGCGGGTGCAGTCTCGAAACATCAGTCTGAAGTTAATTGCTAATCAGTGTGAATTAATAAAACATATGTGGCGTTTATATTCATTCAATCGTATTTATTGCGGTGATAGATTTATTTTATAATATGCAGTAGAAGACGAGCATACAGTCCACCTGATGGTAAGTGGCTTTGGCTGGTACGTTTGTCTAGGCTCCAAAAGTGACCAACTCACATCATTATAATCGCTGGTGGAGTCGTTGGAGTCCGGCGCGGAGCACACGGCGCCGCTGCTGCAGTCTTCGCTGTTCCGCACCCTGGAAACATATTTCCTTTTCCAGCTACATACGGCTGTCTTAGTGAGCATTGAAGCGTTATGGTCGATTGTAAATTTGACAGTGGATGTTTGAATGACCATGGAAGTTTTATGACTGATTCTGAATTTGACATCCAGCTAAATTCAAACGGTCAGTTCTTCTACCTATTGATGTTTATATCCCAACTCAAGTACTCGTAGAGTTTGTTAATAAACGAGTTGCAACCGTGGAAGATCCTATAACCCAGAATCCAAGGCATCCTACAAATTAGATATGAAAGTTGTTTCAGATGTCGAATTCTTATTCATTTGTTATACGAACGATACTACCTAAATGTTATTCCAGACCAAACAACACTAATTGACTAATTACAAACAACCTTATTAAACTAAATTATATCATAAGTTCCATAGCTACAGTATTATCGAACGTTGGCTGCATATCTGGACGGACAGCAGCGAACATTTTTCCCTGGTTATTTATAACCCTTGTGTAAGTATTGTGGCTGGTTTGTTATGACCCTTGTGAAAGTATTGTGGCTGATTATTTATGACGCTTGTGTAATTAGTGTGGCTTGTTTTTTAAAGCCCTTGTGTAAGTAGTGTGGCTGGTTACTTATCACGCTTGTGTAATTAGTGTGGCTTGTTTTTTAAAGCCCTTGTGTAAGTAGTGTGGCTGGTTATTTATGACCCTTGTGTAAGTAGTGTAGCTGGTGTGCAGTGCCACCGACCTGGCGACCACCGTCATGGCGGAGGAGCCCGAGGTGGAGTACGAGTCGGAGTCGCGCGAGCGGCGGCTGCGCGACGGCTTCTCGCTGCAACATGGAAAACATCGAAATCAATACAAAATATGTTTCAAATCCCCCATCTAGAACTACATTTTTTTTCTTAATATATAAAAATGACTGTTTATCTGTATGTCCTTTTTAGAATCGTATACATTTGATCATGTGACGATCTTTAGCAAAGTTGTTCTGCATTAGCCCGCGAAGGTTTCTAAGCTGGTACGAACACATTACGACAGATGGCGCCACTTTCTTTTTGTTGATGGCGTAGCAACGCGCGCAGGGTACAGATAGTAATAGATAAATGCCAGCTCCTTTACTGGTTTTAACAGTATACATTGATATAGATCATAATGATAAATCGTTTTGTTCACACTCTGTTGTCAATTCTCACTTTGACTGTCATCAACCTCTTTGATTTGAATGTTGTGTTCAACTTTGTTCAACTACAGACGCTGTCCGAGATATGGATCTATAAGCCAAGACTTTCTTAGAGGGTAACCGATGAAAAGTTGAGATGATTCTTTTTTGAAATTCAAAATTCGAATGGATCCAGATATTTCTATCTGTGAAGATATTGAGCACATCATACTATAGGAAGTGTATAGGTACCTGTAGGTTCCGCCGGTGGCGGCGGCGCCGTGCAGGCACTGCTCGCGGGACCACACGCGCCGCGCGCCCTCGCCCCCCGCACCGCCCGCGCCCCCCGCGCCCCCCGCGCCCGCCTCCGCGCCGCTCCTGGTTAGGAGTTTAAACGTAATCATGAACACAACCAGTGCTGTATGCTCATTTGAATCTCTGATAGATTTTAACAGAAATATCACATCTGTTTGAGATGTTTGAGGGTCCAGACCCCTGAAGGCATGCTACATCCAGCCGACATTGGTTCTACACTACCAGTTACAGCAACTGATGGTATAGAGTTAAGGGACTTTCTAAAGCCACAAATGCTAATACATTCCCTTACAGAGTTTACAAATCGAGCAATCATCGACATAGACAAAATATTTTAAGAGATTATAACAAAACCCTAAGATCTAACAGCACGAATGGACATTCAGCCGTATACTCGTACGTATACGTATACTCCATCTATATCATCCAAATATATATATCATCCAAACTTCCTAAACATATCAAGACATTATACAAGAATCTTAAGATGTATCAGCACGAAAGCACATTGTGTACACTAGGGGTTGTGGTGACTCACTCGGCCCTCCTGAGCAGCAGGGAATCCAGGTGCGCGGGCGCGCTGTGCGCCAGGTGGATGTAGGCCTCGTGCAGCAGGTCGGCCGGCAGCGCCCACAGCTCCGCCTGCCGCTCCACCAGCAGCCGCACCACGTTGATCACGTCCGCGCGCTCCGACAGCTGCTCCGCGCTGGAGACGGGTGCAGTGTACACAGACACAGAGACACACAGGCGCAGAGTAGAGAGGATAGTGTTGGAACACAGAGACAAATACACACACACACACACACAAGCGCAGACAACAGAGGATAGTGTTGGAACGTTGGAGCGGTCCTATATATGTAGTAATAATGATGAAAGATTACGAATACGAAAAAATAAGAATTTAACAACCGAATAGAAGAAGGAAAGCAGCTATTGAGGATGTTTCAACTTTTGCAAAAAATGGAGAACAGAAACCAATGTAGCGATGTTTTTGAGTCAAGTATGGCTTAGATACCCCTAAAGTTTGCTATTAAAATGTTTTAAGTAAAAGTGGCCCTATTTGATTGCCATGACAAAACGTCTACCTATAGAAAAAATGAGACTTCACCATCCATCAATAAAATAGTAAGATCACTGGCTATTTACAGTACAACAGTATTAATATCAAACCTGGCGGCTTCATTAGGCTTGTTCCGGTGCAGGATGTTCGGGGCGAAGATCGTCGCGAGATTGGCCGCGTCCATCTTGTTGCCGGGCTGGCAGCCGTCCTCCGCGTGGGACGCGAGCTGCGCCAGGAAGGACAGCAGCGCGTTGAGGGTGTCGCGGTGCGCCGCCGGGAGCAGCTGCACGATCAGCCGCAACGCTTCCCACTGGAGACCGCGGTTACGGATCTCTGGAATCGCGACGCTCCCCGTCAGCAATTCGAATTTCGAACACTTAGATACTTTTTCGAGGCATTCCAGCTCAGTCCTCAGGGGTAGCGGTGCATCTGTAGTCGACCTGAGATAGGAATCTAATCTTATCTGGGGTCGATTACAAATGTCCATGGGCGGCAGTAGCCACTTACCATC
>DWQT01005518.1:0-10247 GCA_018244895.1 Myscelus amystis hages | reverse complement strand
CAATGCCACTAGGCATTAGGTTTGCCCTTTGTAACCCCTAGTTTTAGGTTTACATAAAATTTAAATAAATAAATAAATAAATTACTATTGTTGTTGATATACCTTCCGCATGGCAAGCAGCGGATGGGCGTGCGATGGTCAAGCACCACGGTCGCGCGGCACTTTGCGGCCGCGCAGGAGAAGAGCCGGTGGCTCGGCCTCCGGCAGACACGTACTCACCGGGCCGGCCGGACCCCATTCCTCGGTTGGTCGTGACAGAAAGCGTGCTTTCTGTAAAGTTACATTTTCACTTCTAACAAATATATCACTTACTAGCGACCCACCCCGGCTTCGTACGGATCCAATGCTGATACTGAATACACTACAGAAAAACTGTAAACGTATTATACGTTCCTCTTCAATCACTCTATTTATTTAAAAAAAACGCATCAAAATACGTTGCGTACTTTTAAAGATTTAAGCATAAAAAGGGATATAGGGGCAGAGAAAGCGACTTTATTTTACACTATGTAGTGATGAGGCGAAACCGATGCTCCTCGTTGAACGAGCACTCAGTCATATTGATGTTGCACAACAGCAAATTTGATTGGTGCTAGGGCCTTCACAGCTTAAAGGAGCTTAGTACGTATCTAACGTTCGCAGACATAAGTATGGGAAAGCAGCTATTTGTTTTTCTTAATTAATAAACATTTGTTATCTATGAAACTGAATCGAGGTTTTATGTATTAATATATGAAATTCCAACCTCCATAATAGTCAGTTCGTCTGGACCACTGCAAATCTGATCAATCGCCATTAAAACCACGACGATAACTGGCAAAACGCCGAGAGTCCAGCCGACTGCGTCAGCCCACATCGGATAAACGTAATGTCCGTAAGAAGCTGGTTTGTATTCGATCCAATTAAATACGAGAATAAACTGAAACAAGAACCATTACAATATAAGATTAAGAATATTGGTAAATATGTATATCATAAAATATTTCTACACTCACAACCAAAGCAGCCGGTGTAATGACCCGCCACATGGCGCTCCAGAAAAACACCCACAGTTTGGATTGGTCGCCGATCATTCGTTGGATATCACGGCAGAACTTCTCAGCACCATAGATCCATGCAATCAGTATGCATTCGCCTATAGCAATTATTAAAACTGACCAGTTTGCCGCGTATTTATCCATTAATTGAAGCCAGTACATGCCACTCTGGAAGAAATTATTTTTTCAGTATTAAAATAATTCAATATTCACACAACACACAGAGAGTAATTATAATAAAGAATTTGCTCACATTGGTAGTAAAAATTAGTCCGCCAAGATACCCAAATACGGCTACAGAAAACACAACCCATCCTTTTCTTTGACGGAAATTGGGGAACCTGTCGAGAATAGCTGTAGTAACCGTTTCCATAAGTGCGAACTGAAATTTCATTAAATGTCTTGCTATAATTAATCACTCACGAGTTTTAATATATTCGATAGATTCGTTAAGAAACCATTGTACCTGTGAGTCGAGACCTAATGTGAGTAACATTAAAAAGAAGAGTATTGACCAGAGAGGAGAAACGGGTAATCTAGTAACAACTTCAGGATATACGATGAAAGCCAAGCCCGCCCCTTGGTCTACAACGCGGTCGACATCGACTTGTAGTTCATGGGCTAAAAACCCGATAACGGAAAAAATCACTAGTCCCGCGAAGAATGACGTTGCTATATTTGATACAGCTACTATCAACGAGTCGCTGAAATATAATTAGAAAAATTAAGCTGGTATTATTATATATTTTAATATGTGTCAAGGCGAAAAACAAATAGTAATATATGTATACTGACATGTAACAATTATTAGAGAATTTGTTGTATGAAGAAAGAGTAATTAGACCACCCCATGCAGGACTTAAAGCAAAGAATATTTGCACGGCAGCGTCACCCCAAACCTGAAATAGGTGTAAAATATGTTTTAGTGGTCTGATTTATCTATACATCTAAATATAACTGAAGCCAAATAATCCTTTCTAAGCCTATTGTTTGTTTATCGGTTTTGTCCAGCATACTTCTCGCAATGGCACATTGGATTTATTGGGAATTTCAATGAATAGAGGTGTTTAGGAGTCATGATTACATTCAGGATACTTTTGATTCCCGAAATATTTAGGGTCACTACGTAAAACATGAACAGTCCTCATAAAAATAAGAAGAGTTTGAACTAATGTATCAGTTTATTATCCCTTATGCCTACATATCAATAAAATAGCCAATTTAAGCAATAAGCTACGCAAAACCTATAGTACAAAGCTAAAAAAGTATTTTAATGTAATTTACCTGAGCGCTAAGAAGTTGACTAAAGTCTGGTGTAAGATAATACAGAATGCCCGTAGATGCTCCCGGTAGAGTGACTCCGCGAAAGAACAGTATTACCAGTACCACGTATGGGAAAAGTGCAGTGAAGTAGACAACCTACAAAAATCTGTTATGATTATTTGCCTATGACGTACCTACGAATTAAAGACGTGTGTAAGGTTATGCGACTTGGGCAAGGAAGATTTGGCTATAATAATAACTAATAGTTTCACGTTAAGGTGACATTTATTGTAGAAAAATATGCAGATTTCCCTATCTGTGCCTGTATTTCTTGTTTGAAAGTAACCATGATATGGACCGATGCAAGTTCGCAACAAATTACAATACATGAGGGTTGTCGTAAAACAGTAAACCTCTTAGTGTCAGTTCGTTAAAATATTACGTAAGTAATTTAAAAAATTTTACATAGGTAATAACGTAACCTTACTTGGTAGGTATCGGTAATAGATCTGTCATGGCTTTATGTTTTTACTTTTCCAAGGAGACAAATTGGAGCTAGCATTTTAAAATGTTTTGGCCTGTACATAATAGTAGCGTGAAATGTATTTTACGAACCTTGCCAGATGACTGGACGCCTTTGAACAGACAAAGAAAAACGATTAACCAAGCAGCAAATAAACAGACCGCCATACCCCAGCGAACTTGACCCATTTCTTCAATACCCGCAGACAGACCGAGAACTTGGTTACTGTAACATTTTCATGAAAAATTATTCGGACATTTCCTACAGTATTTCAACAGGTTTTGTCTGATATGATTCAAGAGTAGCTGAAGTTGTTAACTGAAACAGCATTAAGAGACCCGTCTCGAAAAAATAATAGTCAAATAAATAACACTCAGAAAGATGTTATTGATCTCACAAGAACAATACTTACGTAAAGTATTCTTCAGCTGGTGGTTTTCTAATAGCCACTTCCGCTAATGCCGCTATATTATGAAGTGTCGCGTAAGTTTCATTGACGCACTGTCTCAAATAATATGTTCCGTTTTTCGATTCACACACATCTGCTTCCTCATATGAATAACAATCTATAAATAATATTTTTAACATAGTTATTACTTATGTTATAAAGGAATAATTTTACACTTATCGGTGAATATCAAGTTGAAAACTAACATTTTGTGCTCCAATCTGCATCACAATTTTGCCATGGTAGCCGATGATAGAATATGCTCATGAAAGATACGGCCATGTAATATATAGTCCAAGCTATAATCAGATTATAGTACAGCATGACGATACTGGACACTATGACCATCCCATAACCGAGTCCGCGAAATAGAGGACAGAATTTGTTGTAGACCGCGACAGGGCCCAATGCAGCGTACTGGCCGAAGGAGAGTTCCATAAACATAAGCGGAAGACCCGCTATAATGAGCATCACGGTAAACGGTATGAGAAATGCACCTGAAAAAAAAAGTGTTGAATACATTTGGTTACTGATTTGATCATTTGAATTTGGTTGGTTATTTTAGTAAACAAAGTTAAATACCTCCTCCATTGTTGTAACAGAGGTAAGGAAATCGCCATACATTGCCAAGACCGACACTATAACCCAATAAAGAGAGGAGGAAATCGAAGCGCCCCGTCCAATTTCCGCGTTCAGGTTCAGCCTCGTCCGCCCTTTGCTCCAACGCCATTTCATTACACTGTATTAAAAAACTATGTTACTCAAACAATAAGCTATTCAATACACCTACTTTACCGTTAAAAGGCTTTATTTTCTTAATTACCACCATGGACCAAGTTATGTAAAAATAACACATTTATGACTGCTAATACAGAGCTCTTGATCATGATCTCTTTACACATAATAAGCTACTTCTATAAGTGCATTGCTAATCCACTGATAGATATTTTACTAAAGAAAATTTCTTTATTATGATTTTTGCTTGTAATTACATAATTTGTAACTCACATTTCGTTTCATGATCTATAGTAAAGCTACACTTTGCTCAGCTGGATATTTTTTAATACACAATATTTCGGATATTTCTATTGAAATGTGTAATATGAAGTTTTAAAATAAAAATGTAATGTGGATCTAATAAAAATTCTAAAAGTACTTACGTCAGAATATTTTACATCCATTGCTGGAATATTTTTTGTAACAGCTGGAATAGGTGTCTGGGTTAATTTCTCCACCTTCATGTTGACTGGCACCTTTTCTGTTACTTCATAACCAAATCAACCGCTAATAAATTGCTAACTACACAACGACCGCCGAGAACGGCACATCACATTCCCAGTAATCTGCCTATATCACACACGTTTGTAATTATATAGAAGATATGTATAAAAAATGTGGGTTTTTCGTTTAAATCTACAGCACAATAAAATAAGTGGGATTTGAGTGAAATTAACATTAAATCGGAAAACGCGAAACGCAGGAACGCGCAGATGTCAAGTTTCGCATCGACCGAACTCTGAATGAACATCTAGGTCAATATCAAGCCTCCGCCTCCGCCTTCCCTCGCCCTTCTCTCCTGAAACCCCTCGTGAAACACTGCCTCCTAGACGAAAATCATATGGAAATGCCCCTGTTGTTGAGTCAAGACTGTTTTGCGATTTTATTGTATTGTTTATATGAAATACCAAGAATCCTAAAATGCTAATTTTAATCATACATATATAATAATATATAAACAATATGCTAAAAAGGAGTACCTATTATTAGATATTGTACATTCGGAAAAGATAAACCAATACCATATTCTCAGTTTTTTACAATATGTTTCAGATGAAGTCTGAGATATATTGTCAGGTTTTGCAATTAGTACCTATATTTTATGAAGCTACATTGATTACGGTATTATTATATTTAAGCTTGCATTCCCTAAGAATTTAACTAAAAATGCAGTATAGCCTGGAAATTCAAGTAGTTGGTGAATATTAAGTGAAATAAAGCCATTATTAAAATCAGCCAGTAATTATTTTATGAGTGAGTGCATTGCTGCCACGGTCGATGCGATGCGGAAGGTCGCTGAAAGTAGAACGGCGTATTGATTGCTGAGCTGCGCGGCTGGCTCTGTTGTACCTACGCGCTAACATGCTCATGACGCTTTTATATAGGTTACTAAAGAAATAACAAATTTAGACGTAAACGAATAACATTTTTTTACATTCGTATCGAAGTGTCTCCTTTCAGAATTAAACTTCATTCTTTGCAAATCAACACTCACCTTGAAACTGAGAAAGTGCTATATTAGTAGTAGGTGTAGCATTCTATTCATAATGTTCCTCGTCATCTACTACTTTACATCCGCGTCATGAAACAATAGTGTGTTGGCCTTGGCATGTTTCGCTATCCCCAATTGAGAAAGATCTAACAAAGAAGACATTTCACTTTTACTCATACATTATACCTTGAGCTAACTGTTAAAATATATAAACAAAAAATAATACATTGATAATTTTATTCTGTAACCTTACGTGGCACCCAACGCGGTGCATATTTTGTATAGTAATTTTACACTCAATTAGACATAATATAACCTAGTTTATGATATTGTGGCTATGCATAAAAGTGAATTAGTTATTCATAAAATATTCTTGTACACCATATTATAATGATCACAACTCATCATATAACTTTTATTGCTATAGCCCGCTTCTTTTTCTAACCGTTTGATCAAGGGTAAGACACGTAAACCAGTGAGGCACTTGACACGGCGTGTATTACGAGTATGTCCCTGACCGACGACATTCATTTTGAACTTCTTGTTATGCAGTTAACATCGTTTAGATCACCACCAAGTACCAAAGTATCTCACTGATGCTTGTATTTAATCTTCGTACTTACTGTTATGAAAATTTGTGAAATTTATGAAAATGGTCATAGGAATTCAACGCTTTATTTGAAACTGGGTTCGCGAAGTTCTCGCGTATATTTCGATCCCGTGGGAATATCAGGATAAAAAATATGCTATGTTCATGAATGAATGGGATTGATCCCAGGCGTCAAACTATCTCTATACCAAATTTCATTACAATTGGCCAGCCATCTCGGTCCTAAAAGCGTATAAGACTGACGAACAGAGAAATTTCCTTTGGCATGTATTCGTATAATATTACTAATTGAACGCTTAGACACCAAAACTAGCTTTTATTATACAGACGACACAACATATTAGGTATCTGCTTAAATATGGTTCTCACAATTAACAAATGGACAATTTCCATATAAAGCATAGTGCATTTACGTAAATGAAAGGAGCTTACAACAAAAATATCCAAGTAGCCTAGACCTAGACCTTATCGGGTGTACGCCAACTAAGAAGACGAGTATCACCACTTGTCGGGTTGTTGCTCTGTCACAAAAGACCTTGTTATTTTAACCAAAACAAAAGAAAGCGTAGTTTAAGTTAACATGTATTGTACGTACCCGGAATGGCAAATAATATCTAAGTATAACTAGCTGTTCCCGCAAACGTTGCTTTGCCACATAAATGATGTCTTGACGTGCATTTAATATTGCTGCTCCTCTCCTATTCATCTCAACGTGATGTTAACAGTTATAGCCTATAGCCTTCCTCGATAAATGAGCTATCAAACACTGAAAGAATTTTTCAAATCGGACCAATATTTCCTGAGATTGGCGCGTTCAAACAATCAAACAAATTCTTCACCTTTATATTATTAGTATAGAAGTATAGATAGTATAGATTGAGTATGAACGCAAGCACCGACCGACATAATCCTGCTCCTCGACGGTGGCCAGCTTGATGACGAGCACCTCCGGGTGGTCGAGGTGGTCGTCCCGCTCGGCGTCGGGCAGCGAGCAGTTGGCGCTGGCGCTGCGCGGCAGCCGCGGCTTGCCCACCTTCGCGAGGATGCCGCGCCGGCCGCTGTGCCCGTTCTCCGACGCGGTCTCCTTGACCTCCGGCTGCTGGGACGGCCTGGGGGAAGTAATCGGCTACAGCGATCGCTCCGGGGCATGATTCTATTCTATTGTGTGTTAGAGCTACTGTATGTTGTTAGTTCAAATTGTATCGTAGTATTTTTGTATTTTTTTTTAATGTTTGTTTGACTTTTTAATCCATTTAACTGCAGCAACGTGAAACCGCTTGTGCTTGATTGTTGTACACGCCTATAATCGGCTTACATGCAAGAATTAATTTGATTTGTTTGTTGAAATCAAAGTGTTTTGTGTGTTTTGCTGTTGGCATGTGTTTTGATAATAAACTAAAGTAAACTATGCTGCGCTCTGGTGCGGTGACAATTTCTTAAATTGCTCTCCTGGTGTGTACAAATTGACAGCTAATGCAACATATCCTTTGATTTATTTATGTCATGGATACGAATCTATTGTACACTTTAAAAAAAACATGTGCCATAGATGTATAACATCAGTACCGCGAGCACGAACTTTACCAGAGTTTCTAACGTAGAGCATCGAGACTTTACAATGCAACTGACAGAATTGACAGTGTCAGAATACACTAGTTGGGTTTTCATGCTCGCACATTTCATACAAAACTCGGGAATGACATTTCCATTACAAATTAGTTCCTGTCGCGCACGATGGGAGCGCTGTACAATTTTCATACATTATTTTACCAGATACCGTACTACTACTTTGTCGCTACAGGTTCGTGTACGGTATTAAATTCAATTACAATTAAAGTGCCCATTGAACGTGAAAGCATTCTTAGTTAACCTATACACTGTTGTGGCTACGTCTACACTCGGTATGATTCATTTGAAGCGTGTATGAGAGTGACCGTATGGCGGTGAAGTCGGGCATCTTCCTCAGCAGGTCGTGGAGGCGCGCGCGGTAGTTGGGCTCGGCGGTGTGCACGAGCGCCGCCAGCCGCCCGGCGCCGCTCGCGCCCCCCGCGCCGCACACCCCCGCCCCCGCCGCCGCCTCGCCCTCCGCGCTGCTGCTGCTGCTCTCGCCCACTTCGCCGCTGAACGATACAATGTTAATAACCGAGTCTGAACGAAATAACAGCTGATATAAGAGGTTATAATAGTAAATCAATCACCTAAATGCACCGGCCTCGGAAGAACCATTCGAGCTATTGGAATTCTCTTCGGAGTTCATATTTGGAGTGTTATTGTTTAACTTGGAAGATATCTTTCGTAAAAATGTGATCTGAAAGTATAATAAAATTATGAATAACAGAATTACTATTAACTAATTATTATGATTAATGGAAAGTTAAAATAATTTCAACTATATCATTGTTGAACAGAGACAACATATTATATTATATCAATATATGTACATGTATACAATGTATAAGTTTATAGATAATAAATAAAGACCAGTAGGTGCGCGTCTTGCGGCGTGTAGAGCGCGAGGGGGGCGCGCGGCGGCGCGTGCGTGCGCGGCGCGGCGTCGGGCGGCGCGGCGGGCGGCGCGGGCGCGAACGCCTCGCTGGCCACGGCCTCCACCAGCGACCACACGCACGACCGCTCGAACCGCCCGTACAGGTCGCGCACCTTCGGCTCCACCTGACGCACACCATTATGTTGAGACTTTCGAACACATAAATGTTAGTGTTGTCTGGACAATGCCTGTGCTACATTAACCAGAAGCTCTAGCACTCTAGAGTCTAGTATACTAGTATAGTACTAGTGTAACACACTAGAATGACTAGAATATAGTAACTCCACGATAGATCCGTTCGTGATTGGTCTTAAACGGTTTTATATCTGACGTATATGTGAGAAGACGACGACTAACCTCCTGATACTTGGCGAGACAGAGCATCTGTATGATCTGCGCGATCTGGATGAGGTTGAAGCGGGCGATGTAGGACACGGGCACCTCGACGACGCCGTGCGCCTCGGGGCTCACGATGGCCGGGCACACGAAGTGGTTCAGCACCAGGTCGGTGCACATCAGGTGCACCTCGCGGTCGGTGGTCCTGCCATGCGACCGTACGAATAAACCCTTAAGCCCCTTAACCGTCGAGACCTTAAGCCGGAGTCAGCGTAGGCTGAGTATGGAGTTTATTACTATTAGACAAAATTATTGTTCTTCTAAAATAAAAGCAGCCTAAGTTACTCCTTATTACTGTTTTGTGTTGATTTTAAATATCCTGCTTAAATATAAGTTAAGTCTATGTGTAATAATAAGAAATTATTACAATTATAAGTGCATTTCTTCAATTTGTAAGCTGTAAAACGAAATATATGCCTTTAAAATCTACCCACGCCTTTGTCTTTCTCTTTGAATAAAAGTCATATTGTAGTATACCTGGATTGTTGTTTGAGCAGGTGCACGATCTGCTGGACAATCCAGGCGATGCTGGCCGGGAAGCTGGGCCAGTGCTCCTTGAGGGAGGCGATGAACTTGCTGGTGAGGTTGTACAGCGACTGCACCGTCCACTTGCGGTAGCGGGCCACCTTCGCCGCGTACTCCGCGCTGCTCGGCTGACCGAACTTCTTGAGGCGATCGGCCGTCGAGAATCTGCCAAATAAAAGAAGATAAACATATCTGTTAAGAAAAAGTATCATTCACGTCATCCTATGTGTGTATATAAAACTATAATAATAGAAAATAAATATCTATCACCGCCATAAATACGATTGAATGAATATACACGCCAATATATTTTTTATTTATTCACACTGATTAGCAACAAACTTCAGACTGATGTGTCGAGATTGTAACAGCTGCAACTTCATACTGTAACTTCCAAAAATGACGAATCTTAAAATTTCACTCTCATCATATTTTCATAACGCGCCGAAATAAGTATAACTTAAAAAATGGCAATAAGGGGGCTAACTTGAAGGAATATTTTTTTTTTTATAAATAAATGGAGAACAAACATTCATTAACTGCGAACAATTAAGAACAATTGATGAACAAAAGAATTAATAGAAAAAAAGTCGAAATTAGAAAAAAAAAGTCATTTTTGAGGGGCTAACTT
>DWQT01005517.1:0-10249 GCA_018244895.1 Myscelus amystis hages | reverse complement strand
TATAAATACCGGCACATTTTACGAAATAAATCAGTTCGATCCGATCCGTCGTCTCATTAAGACATCGCCTCCCACAAATTCAATTTTTAAAGCCATCTAATTGAACTCTTCCGCAGCGGCGAGCGACGGATATCGAACGTGTTATCTCGGTATCGACCATCTAGTAGAATGATCAGTTCTAATCCTGAAACAGTCGGTGGCAGGCAAAACATAAGCAAAACTATAATTTCTCACTATTAGAGGAAACGCGAGTCCTGCAGTGGAACAATGAGAGTTGAACAAAAATTTGCTCGGTAGCCATTACGAGTGTGTACAATAATGTGTAGTCGGATCGAGATTAATGAGGCCTACAAATTTAAAACATATTTTATTGAAATCATTTTGTGCTCATAATTTTACCACAAGCTTTTCCATTAACCACAATAATATTGGTCTAAATCTGTAGACCTTACAAGTTTTAGAGTAATCATATATTTAATCACTATTTATGAGCAAGTAGGTTTCATTTAAATAATTAATTGGTGAGTTAAAAAACAAGTAGTGAAACCTATACCAAAATCTGTACCTATAAAAAATAGTAGTATAAAATTTTAAGGACTAGAAAATATAAATAAATAAAGTCTGATAACGAATCACGCGCTGAATGTTGGAGTCCGCTATTTACCATGCAGCGAATAGAGTTCTTGCGAGGTCTAGAGTCTAGTGGCATTGATCAGCCAAATGTGAAAGCTTTCAATCACTAAACCACGAGTCTATATAAGATTGCATAGCGCATTCGTTGAAGCTTACGATTCAAATGAACATAATGTATATTGTTATTTTTTAATTTGTTTTCTCGATTATTTTTACATGTTAAATATTAAATTAGGTCGATTTTTCTGAATTGTTTTTGGGAGCCTTTTTTATGTAATGTAATTTAATTAGATTAATAAAGTAATTAACATATTCCTTAATTACCTAAAGGGAGGTGACAAAATACGAATTTATCGTCAATAATAGAAACATATCTGCGACGAACATGTAAAAGGACACGTATTAATTGCACTTGCTTGTACTGACACTACTGACGACTACTGATTCCTAATACAATATTCTTGTTCCCAATTAGTTACTATGGCTAACATCGATTGCTAACCGAACGAATTCACATGTGATATTTAGTAAACAAATATAGCATTGTATGAAATGCAAAATTATTCGTCTATCTCTGATCTAAATTGGTCATATTACATAGGGCGTGGTCATCGCCAAGATTATCTTCTTTATGCATACCCCGGCTTCCCGCACTCGTAAAAAACTGTCACTATTGTAGCGTACCCGGTCACTACAGTAGAGGGACGTGAAAAAGTATTGATTTATTTTATTACGTGTTACAATAGTAATATCAAAGATCGGTAATAAGACTGATGCACCTATTCTTGGTTAACGCATTCTTGGTATAGAATGGAATGTTTAGATAAGTAAGCGCGGGTGCAGTAGTTGGTTTATAGCGAAACAATTTTAACAAATGATAATGTTTTCGCGAGCAGACGCCAGCGGCTGACGCGAAGTTGCGTTATTACGAGCTGTCGCAGGCGGCGGACGCGCGCCGCATTCGCAATCACGCTCTCGCACATTGTAAATAACAGCTTCGCTTACAAGGCGAAGCAAATAAATAACGAACACTCTACTTTTGCCTTTTATCGAGATTCCTTATTGATAGTAACGGTAGCAAATTAATCGATAAGTAACTTAATATTTTCAAATCTGTGACTACACCTTTACATTTACAATATGCTATCTGAAGCTCGCTTTGCGCCGTTTCATATAGGTACTATCTTTAAATTATATTATAATGCTTATCTGTTGTTGATCGATCATGAAAGTAATGGATATTCGCCAATCCGCACTTGGCCAACGTGGTAGACTAAGGCCTAAAACCCTCTCCCTATGGGAGGAGACGTGTGTCCAGCAATGGATTAATAAAAGGATAAATGGACTAATGAAAGAAAACAAAATCGAATATTAATAAAAGACGTTAGCCAAGTTTTGGTACAGAAATTCTGCCTCAAATATTCAGAAAAGGAAACATTTATTAGTGTTAAAGACTAAAGATCACTCTGTGATACTCAAATATGCAAGCCCATGAGCTTAATGTGGATCAACATTGAGCGCTTAAACCTTTAACTGTACTCGTATATAAAAGCTTTCGGCTCGAGTGCGGTTGTTAGATTGTAAATAAAAGCTCCATGTAGGTAAGCTGTAAAAATCTCAGATGTGTTAAACTTTTAAAAAATTGCATCGGCGTGAGCACATTTTACACGTGGCGGGGAACTTTTGTTGAACGTGCAACTTTGTATGTTGACGCAGATAAATATTAAAAATCCGTAGCAAATTTCGAATAAAACTTATGCTCTTACAATTTTGTTCCCCAACGTTATGGTATGTTTCACCACCACTGGTGACTTTACCGTATCTTACAATATGACGTGTTGAATGAAATTGCCAAAATTTCAATAAGGCTTTTGCTAAATACTTCCAAGTGTCTCCTTGGAGCAATTAGTGCAGCATGATAAGTTTCAGCTAACTCATAATCTATTAAAGGAATTTTCAACTTACGACGCCAGACTAAAGTGGAGCAATTTCGGCCAAGTTACACTTAAATTACCCACCTTCGTCGCATGGGGAGAAATATCTTCCTATTAGCTAATAGGCTAATAAGCTTATATTCCGTTTTACTGTTCATGTTCTTTGTTACATTTATCTTTTATTGTTATTTCCTATCTCTGATCAGATTATACGTCTATATTACTGTGTACGTAACGAAAATAAAATTACAATTACTTACATCACTGATTTTACTATGTAATATATAGGCATGTATGTATAAAAAACACCGGATTAGAAAGTAATGAGACAATAACATTTTTAAGTAAATTAATCTGGGCATAGCTACTCGGGCGATAGAAATTGGCAGAATAAGAAAATAAGTCTTTGGAATTTTCATTTCGATTTCCGGTTAATGCGTCAACAATATTATTGATTCAATTTATATCTTAAAAGCCATTATTCTCAATGTCTCTCGTAAGTGTATAATCGTAAGCGTTCGATGTTAACACCTCTGCTGCAATTAACATTTTAATCTTTGGTATATTTATAACTTCATAAAGAGAAAAATCTATCATAAATAATGTCTGGGATCAGGTCATTTAAATTATGACATAAAAGATATGAAGTAGAAGCGTAAAAAAGGTAAAAGTTATATTAATTTTATTCCAGAACTAAGCGCAACGAGCCGATTAATGTAGTTTCCATCGTGAGGAGAATGAGGAGCGATCAACCGCCAAGTGCATAATGTTTAGTGATTTATTCACTGCAAAAAATGCGGTTAACTTCCTTGAATATATTTTCTAATGCGTAAGTAACTACGTGATAGCGTGGAAACTTAAAGTGTTAACAGGTTAATACGTACTTATGTGATCCGACAATTGAATACCAATTGCCAGAGTTGGAAAATAATGCAATGTAATATGTAGTTCATTAAAAGTATATTTAGTAGAAATCTTGGACTGTAACCGAGTATGTGGTCTAGTCATGGTATAATGCACCTCGGCCACTCTTAGAAGCTGGAAGAAAGGTAAAAAAGCATGCAACGGTGATGCAATTAAACACGACTCTTGTAGGTACTAAAAATTGGCAGATTTTTTGTAGTTCCCATATCGATTTGTTTGGTCATGTCCGGGGATTCAAACTGAAACGACATACAATCGAACGAATATATTCAATCATCTTACCAAATAGCAAAATAAGCGTTGTTATACAACCTTATTATTTCAGTGGTGAAGATTTTTTGGATATATACCTACTATTTTCATTTATTATTCGGTTTGGCTGGCTGTCTATCTTTTTTCCTCCATTTTGTATGTATGATTATATCGATATTATCGATATTAACAAAACCTTATTTTGCTAATAAGACTTAAATGGGAAACAATTTTCCCAATGAAGTTAGAACCATACAAAATACTACTGAAAAACGTATCAGAGAAGCAATAGGGTCAATTCTTTTTGGTTGAGATCACCGCAGTGTTGAATTCCAGAACATAGAACATACATATTATTGGCGGCTACAGTTCTTTTAGGTATCAAGATGAGTCACAACACCGAACAGTATTGAAATGGCGGTCACTTCACCTCGATAAATATTGTTATTAATGCCTGGTTGCTAGCTGCGTACATACGAATACATGTTTACGTCTTACGGCCTCTTTAAAGGTGCTGGACACGGGTCTTCCCATTTTCGTGACATGAGCTATGTATATTGGAAAAATGGACAAGCGGCTTGTAAAGCGAAAAGTATACCATATTATATTGTTTACGAATGCTAATTTATTTTTGTTCTTGTTTTCGGGTTTAGCGTAAAAACGTGTTTTGTTTTCAATGCAGCAGCTACACAAACTTTAACATACAGATTTGTCAAAGGTAATGTCTTGATCAGAAAGAGGTCCTACTAGAACGAATATGCATTTGTTATTTCTGAAGAATGGAGTTGTGTTGATAAATGTCAGCGAACACCGTACTACCGCGTCGCAATTTCTATTGATGTTTGTTTCAGAAAGCAGAATAATATTTGTTTCAGAAACCTTACAGAAATGGCACGTTATCGTTTTAATGCGGTCCATTTATCGCCTAAAAAAGTTATACAGGCCTCCGTTTTGTACACGAATAGACCGCAACGTACGTATATATAATTTGATATTAGCGCATCGCTTATGATATCGTTCCTTTCGGCACGCTGTGGGTTCTGGCTCGGGGCGGCTGCAGCTAGGCGTGAGGGATCCGACGATAAGAGGATTTGCAGCTCGACTCGCTTTATATACTAACTGTTAATTTATCATTTCATGCAAAATATTTGCCTTGCTGTGTAGTAATATTTTATATTAATGCTGGGGTTTTGGGGATGGACTATAGATTCTCGTATGTTTTCACATGGTTTACGACCGTTTTTATTATTGGATGAAAAAGTTTAAAGAAGCATATTTACTGCACACATATTGTGACATCCTAGAAGTACCTAATACAAATTACTTGTACTGATGATTTAGTAAGCGAATCAGTTGTTTAACATTGAACTGTACGCACGATACCTGAGTAGATTGTTTTCAGAGAACCCTGTTTATTGGGGTCACAATGACGCGGCGCTAGTTCGACTGTCGCTCATCCATCACCGATATTTCATTACTTTAAACACAATGCCCGTTGAATAATCTATAATATTTCAGTAGTCTTTTGGTGTGGTCAACAACTCGTACCCCTGACATATGTAGTTCCTTAAAATCACAAAGGATTTTTTCAGTTCAACCAATGATCATAAAGATCACTTTCCACATTGTAGCCGTTCGATATTTTTCTGAGAATATAAAGCATTTACATAAGTGAAAGGGTACGATCATATTATAATTCTCCCGTTCTTTCATTAATCCGATGATAATTTTATAAAAGGCGTTTGGAACAGACAAATACCTATTTATAACAATAACAGTTTTACGTTTCCAATTGTAAATTACAATACACGAGAATATTATATTGCTCTCCGTTGAAACCATTATTTATTCAAAATAAACGGTAGCTTTGTGACGATTAACTTTTGTCATTTTTCGACCGTAATGGGAGATGTCATTAATTTTAAATCGATTTCTGTTCCGGAAATCCCTCGTTGATTCCCCATAAATGTACCTGGCTTAATAATAACATGACCCGGTTTCATATTCGCGGTGAAACATTTTACTCACGAAACGTACAAAAATTGTTAAGCTTGAATATTTTATAGCATATCTTCATTCTATGCGGAAAGAAATAAGAGGCTCTTGAATGAAGTTGCGCCCATAGTCGCGAACCATATATTGATTTATCGTTTTAAGTTTTTCTTTTAAGCACGAGGTTTCGAGGGTATCGTTGACAATATCGGTCGCGGGATGTACTCGTATCTCCACGTTTGTTCTTTATTCGTTGTCTTCGTTCATTCCTCGATTTTATTATTCGTTTTAAAATCAAAATTCACATCAATATACTCGTACATGCACATTATGACAAATGAAAAATATCTCCTCGCTTATGCGGTTGTGGATTCATTATTTTTTATATAAAAAAATATTAGTTTTCGTTTAAGTAGGTATTTATGAGCTATACAAATCTGTACAAATATATAAAGCTGAAGTGTTTGTTTGATTGTTTGAACGCGCTAATCTCAGGAAATATTGGTCCGATTTGAAAAATACTTTCAGTGTTAGATAGCTCATTTATCGAGGAGAGCTATAGGCTATACTAGCTTTTGCGCGCGATTTCGCATCCGGTGCTCTTCAGAATTTCATAATGGCAATTAGTAAAAATGTAGTATATGAATTTAGATATTCCAAGGATAGCAGGAAATTTCACGGTATAGGGAAAGGGGAATTTTTCTACTCCGAATTAAACGCGCGTGAAGCCGCGGACAAAAGCTAGTGTTCTATGTCTTTGGTAAACATCAATTAGCTTAGAGTATGGACAATATCTTTTAAGGTATTATAATGATGGGTCCGAGTCCGGTATACCGTGTCAGTACAGGTTTTGGATCATTAGGTACAATTAATAAATAGCTATAATTATTTGTGTAACCCGCTACCACTTAATATATCATGTCCATGGCTGTGTGATGGGTGTGTAAATAGTAAACCAAATGAGTCACCCGTACGCTTATACAATAGTATAGATTAATCGGCTATATAGCGAGCGCGAGGTCAGTGGGGCGACAACCGCGTCGTGCGACCGGTTATTAACGACCAATTTGTTAACCCGATATTGTAGCTCTCTAAAATACCTCGTCTATTTTATTAATTTTAACGAAAAACAAAGTTTTTGAAATAATGCTTTACACTTAAATAATGTTGTTCGGTTGTATTTAATATTATTTATCATTCATGGGAAGATAATGAACGTTCACTTGAATCCATCTTTTTATTAATTTATTCTTGTTTATTTTAAAATAATATCACACTTGTCGAAAAGGCGTTCATTTCTATCACTGGCGAAAATACATCAGAAAAACACTATGTCGGGCTGCTTTTATATTATAATAAATACTTTTTTAAAAGTTCACACTTCCTTAAAGCACGATATAAGAAACTGTGCAATTGTACGAGCAACATAAAACTACGGATCTACATATGTATAATTATACCATATGTCGCTACACAATTACATATCACCCGTCCTCCATAGTCTTCGGACCATGGCTGCGTCTCCAACGAACTTCCACTCTACAAACTTATTTTTTTTAGTTTAAGTCACCACCATACTACCAGTTAATTGATTTTATATTTTGTATAAACGCTAACACATTACGTACACCGGTCAACTATGGTTTCTGGGAATATTTTTTCTGGAAACTTATTTGACGATAAAATCTCTATGTCTATTAAAATAGCAAATAAAGTCACAAATGCGTCTATCGAACGACACCTCGCGCCCTGTATGATTGATGGAGGCCCGCTCCGCCCGGCCCGCCCCGCCCGGCCCGTGGAGACAATGTTGCCAGACGTGATGTTCATTACTTCGAAATTGTTTGGCTGTTCAGGGGAAATATATGAATGATATAGCACCTATAAGTTCTATCAGATGTAGAAGTTACAAGCCACATATATATACAGTATCTATGCTGCATAATATACCTAATAAAGTATAGGTAATATATATGTAGATGTAGTATCTTTTTTACAGAGTATAAACCAAAGTTGCTTTTTTCCTGTCCCTATGTATGCGTAGATCTTTTAAACTACGCCACGGATTTTGATGCGGTTTTTTTAATAGATAGAGTGATTCGAGAGGAAAGGTTGTATGTATAATAACACCCATTATATTGTAGATTTCTAATGTGATGTCGTAAATAAAAATTCACAATTTTGCCGCGGGCAAAAGTTAGTAGTTAATAATGGCCTCATTATTATTTTTAAATGTTACTTTATTTGTAAGAAATTGTTTGATTAATTATCTGAAACTTATATAAGTAAGTGTTGGAAAACAAAGCCAACGAATGTTACCTACTAATTGATTAAGAGTTACGTGCCCCAGCGTCCCGCGGGGCCGCGCGCGGGCCGGCCCGCCGAGACGCTGAGCGGTGTACCTAATCGTACTCGTAGTTCTACATGATGTTCATTGATTCCGATTTGTTCGACGCCGCGCCAACGAACGACTACCGCATACATTACGTGATGTGACACCAACTACGACTGCGATACTCAATTAAACGTTGTTTTTTTTTACTACTCGATAAGGAAGTTAGAGTTGAAATTAAAATAAACTGGATTCTGAATATTGCAGTCGATTTCGAGTCGAAACAGAGTGAATCCGTTTACGTTGATCTTACATAAACGAGGTGAGGTGATTAATTTGTAACCACTAAATAATGTTAGATCTCTAAACGTTAAACCGCAGTATTAAGGTTATAGAGACGTCACGTTTATCTGCAGTGTAATGTGGTTATTACAAAATGGTACGTGATCAGGCGATATGATTGTTTACACACGAAATTACCGCGGCACAACCCAATGGGTCATTAGATGAGCGTAAACGTAAAGGGACATCAAACTGACTATAACGCTGAACGGATGGCACGCGGGCGCTGCATTGTAACCTCACTAAAAATCATGTATTAATGAATACTGATATTTAGGCCTAAAAACGGTTACAAATGCTACAAATATACTTTCAACATAATGAAGATACATCTTGGCGGAAATGTTCGGGATTGTTTATTCTGTCTCCAATTATGACAAGAACCCAGACATAGAGGAAGTGGGACATCATGGCAGTACAATTTTAATAGGGGTGCTACTATAATTGACGAACGTCCAGAACAAGCCGCTTGGTCTAGTGGTTAGAGAACCTGACTTGTAAAATCCAGGTCGTGGGTGCGCTTTTCAGACAGAACAAACATTTGGACATGACAAACTGTTTGGACATAATACAAATGTCTGAGGACATAAGTATTATATAGTATATTTATCTGCTTTTCGGTTACCATAATCCATGTCTAGTTTAGAATCAGATAGCCGTCTGTGTAATTGTCCCATTCATTATTTATTTATTTATTTAACAATTTAGTACACTGGACAATTAACAGAAACAAAAATATTATATTTTCTACTTAGGTACTGCTTATTAATTATACATACGTATTATACATACGAGTACGATAAATGCAATCGTACAGTTTTTGGAACCTTTTGAACCACGGAGGTGTTTAAGCATTATATGCCGGAGCACCTCTTGACAACATCTGACGGAAGTTGGCCCCTTCCCTTTCGTTATTCAGCATTTTTCACTGCCGGAGGAAATCACGGCTCTCGCTCAAGCAGTGATTAATTAGTTAACCAGTTACCGCAGCGCTTTGTAACATGCACTCGACGAGATTCAATCTTATGGAGAAAAATTGCTTCAATATCATGACCGCTACTTTCATTGATCCAATATTTTACAAGAAGAGAATTTAGCAACGTTTTTTAAACAGCCACTTTCTGATAAAATATCAAGGGAAATTCGTTTCACGACCATCCTTCAACGCCTCCGGGCATATCATTTAAGAAGCTTTATTAAAATAAACGACATGTATTGTACTGTGTATCATGTACTGTATATCAATTATGAACTTTACTGTTTGCTACGAGTAGTAGATATCTGTAACCGGCCTCTAATAAGACTAAGAATGAGTGTCGCGCACGCTAATCGTGGTAACGCGCTTTGATTTAATTAGTAATAGGTGTTAAATAATAATATTAGTATGCAATGTGAACAGGACTGTAAATCCGATTAGTATACGTGCAGTTATTGGTTATTATTTAGTTAGTACGAGTACGTATCGCCTATATAGCGCCTTGAAGAGTTAGACGGTCACCTCTAGTATAACATGCGGACCGACAGAGTACTCTTGAGACTGTAATACAAATTGTTTTAATGACAACTGCTTTACGGTAGACATAGCAAACACTGAACCGTAAAGACATTTTTCCACTTGCTTACTCACATGACATCATCATTGTGTAGTCGTATTAAAATATTGATGCAAATGAATTATTTATTTCAGGAAACTTATAGGCGTTGGGCGTGCAGCACCATGGTGCCCCTGTGGGTGGAGGAGGGCGCCGAGGAGGGCGAGGGGGGCGGGCGGTCGCGGCGCGCGCCCGCGGAGCACGCGGCGCGCTGGCACGCGCGGCACCTGGAGCGCGTGGGCCACCTG
>DWQT01005516.1:0-10249 GCA_018244895.1 Myscelus amystis hages | reverse complement strand
CATCGATAAAGTTCATTTGAAATAAGTTCGTAGCATGTCACAAGCAAGTGATTCCATACTTTTGCACGCGAGTGTATATAGCACCGCTAATGGTTATTATCGAGAACACTTGTAAAGTTTACTTCAAAAAATTTTAATGGTCTTGAATCCTTGGATGCATTTCTTAATTTCGATGTCGATTTATGCGAATTTTGACCATTTTGCAATACTGTACTCTCGAATTACAGTCCGGTAATGTTCGGTGTTTCCTTCATTTTGTTGTCAACGGCTGGAAATTCTAGTCGGCCAGCAATTAAATTCCGTTAGGAGACAAACCGTTAGTACAAATTTCGTTTAATATGTAGTTGTTTGCGTGTCCCAATGCTATTAATTGTTGATTGTGCGTGCAGTTCCAGCTGATTGGGCACGGTGTTCGCTTCGCTTGAAACGCACGGCAAGGTGGACCTGCAGCTTCATATTACAATGGAGGAAGCGCACACGGTCCCATTTGCATACCGACAATTTATATATTTACACCTTTCAAGACAAACTTGTTGTTTTACGACATCTTAAAAGTAAAAGATATTCGAAAATGTCATCGCTGTTTAACGACTTTATTTTTATTAGCTATGATTCTTTTACATTACATCCAAAATGGCCGACGAAAAAATTGAAATTGGAACGTCAGATGCTATTTTGGTTTTTACTTTGGATTCATTTTGTCTATTCAAATCTTTAATAACGTCTGCTTGGTCTTCTTCATCTATCAGCGTGTGATTTGTTATTCCATTTCGCAATTGTCTTTTTATTCCAAATGTTTTGGCTTTGGCAAGTTAGAATGTTTGTAAACACGAAGTTAATCAGTATTCACTTACACGTAATCGGTATGTATGGTTGGACAGTCGGTCAATGTGTTCCTCGCATATTTCCTGCGTCGATTCGCCTTATTAGTCGCTAATCATAGATTCGCATTGGGTGTGCGTGTCGGGCTGGTTTTCCTGAAAGAAAAGTGGGATTTTATCATATTTATAGTAACTGGTCATTTAGGAAGAGTCAGTCGTGCTTGATGGATCTATATTTGCTGTACTATTTTCTATTCGTATCGTCGATTTTAAAATTAAAGAAATGCGTGGTGACAGTTCCGAAATTATTTCTATCGTTATAACAAAGTAGTGGCAATATAACCGGCTGTATTAGGTAAGCTATCTTACCATGTTACATATTTGTCTTTAATATAAAATTTCCTGATTGTATTCGTCTAGTATAATTGTGTTTATATAAATGAGTATTTCCATGATATCGTCGAGTTCGTTAACCATTGTTGTACATTGTGCAGGCCCTAACGAGCTCCTGAGTTTAATTGATGTCGCAACTGTATTTTCTCATAGGTCTTTTGTTGTTCTCTGCGCTTTTGTTAACCGAAGGATATTCAGAGACTCGTGTTTATCTAGTTGATTACTTAATTCTGTTTAGATATAAAGAGATGGCTTTATTTGCCTTCAGTTTTAGCATCCATTATATTTATTTACCCGAATAATATTATATATTTGGTAACTGTCACGTAAAAATAGCTGAAATACAACTAAGTGTCAGAGAAAAACTGAAACCAAACTTTCTTTAAACAAAAATCGATGCAAGGAAATTGAATTTTTTATACAAATTTCAACGTTACCACTGATAGGCTTTTTAACACTTTCCAAGCGATTTTGTATTTGGTGATGCGATCGATCTATTGTTATTCGAAATACCAATCAGAAATCGGTTTCCAATTTAATAACTGATTAATTTGGATTCGTTTGATTTGCATCGGCCGGCGATAGACAATTTCTTTCCATCACCGTAACTTCTTGCGATCTCTAACGACAATGAGTGTTGTTTTTTTGTGTCGCTACCATTGCGTAATGGTGATCAACGGCCGGCATCGCTGATGCCGTTACCGTCAAAGCGGTTGCGCTACAACTGTTGTTATCAAACACGACAGTACACTGCGTTGTAACGTAATCAAACCTCAATTCCTTCACCGTGACATAAAGTACAATTTTGTCCAAAATCTCGTCAGCTACCAGATCGATCCAAGAAACGCGACCGTAAAAGCTACAGCGCAAAAATAATACTTCAACAGCAGTGTCTCTAAAACGGTGTTGTGCGGTCAAATTTGTTGTGTGGACATAGGTTTTGCCTCATCGATATGTGAGATATTTTCTTTCTGCTTTAAAATTATTCTTTTTCTAATTCGTTTGACTTTTCCATGTCTCGTGAAGTAAAGTGACATTACCTTCGAGATATTTTATCAGATTGGACTCAATAGTCTTTACATCCTATTGATAAAGAGATCGATAAACAACTTAAGGAGATACATGAGATATTCGAGAGATTCGCGTTATTTGGACATCAGCGTTTTGTTGCGAGATACAATATATTTATAATCCTTTCCCAAGTTTCACTTAACCTTTGTAACCGCAGTTGTTTAATTTTTACGAAACACATTGATTTATACATTTATATAGATCGCTCTGATCTTTGATTGCGACAGTTAATTAAGTCAAATTTCTCATGCATTAGAAAATATTAAAATTCATATATAGATTAAAATACAACCTTGACGATAAGAATGGAGCCATGAATAAGTCGGATCACGTTCAACTTTTATCGCCTTCGTAACATTATGCCCTCGTTACTTGACGGTAACAATGTGAACATTGTTTGACTAGACCTCACTTCTCACTGCAATCAAAGATAAAAAATTGCATACAACACCGTCGTTATCGCCCGTTCAATCTACACTTAATAGGTTCGATCCATCTATCTGAATATCGATCGCCTTATCTAAATTACTAAGTCCTTGTAGAGTTTCAACACGCGGAATGTTACTCATTACATTTGCTAAATATAACACTCTTAATCTTATTTCATTAAGTGCATCGATCGCATCACTGTCCTGTCGGGTCGCTTTGTACGTCACTTTAAGATATTTTCCAATGAGCCTGATTGCTTATTTACGTCGAGGCGAGACGTTTGTTAATAATTCATTAACCGGACAATCGACGTTCCCTTTCTGGCGGATCAGTATGGATGAATTAACGAATAATTCATTATTTTGTTGCAGGCTCGAGCAATTGGCGATTCCGATTGCGTTTTGACTACGGAAAAGACCTTGGGAGTCTGCGGCTGACTTTGAACACTCTCCAACCGATACGCTGTCACTTACGCAAATAGTTCACCTGCAGCCCGAAAAAATATACGAGGCTGAGGCGGAGCTAGAGAGACTCATCAGGTGACTCTCACTTGTGTGATGTGCCGGATACACCACATGGAAGTGCAGCTGGAAGTTACCTGAAAAGGGAAGAAATCTCTGTACTCGAGGACTGGATGAAGCGTCAAGATGAAGTTCTCGACGGGATCCAGTTCGAGCAGTCTCGCCAGCGACTCGCTGTCGAGGAAATCTACACTTTGCATCTATACGGAAATCGACGTTCCACCGCCGCCGCCTTGCGAGAGGGTAAGTTAACTGTAAATTAATCATACACATAATGCGATATCTAATATGACCAAATACATCAGACACTGGTTGACGGAGGAGTTAAGAGACTCCGAAAGCGGCGGGTATGCGTGAAGACAGTGATGGATGTAGACGAAGCACGTCAGGTCTGTAAGGACAGAGATATTTGGCACTCGGTGCTTTCTACCTACTCCGTTAGGAATCTGCACGTCAGATGTTGTATATTGAAATTCCTTTAAATTCTAGAAATAGATGTAAGGAATCTAAACAGACAATACTATCGCTAACGGCGTCGTCTATTTGTTTTATCTCTGTAATGAAGATAGGCACGTAACCATTTATATAATTGTAGGAATACATTTAATGACGAAATACAAATTTTGTGTCACTAACATCATAAGCACGTAATATTGACATACATGCAATATAAGTATTTAATGATAATAGATCTATTAACAGCTCGATCCGATGGGTTTATTCAAATATGCGTCAATGATACGATTGCATTATAATCTTAGACGTAATCGGCTTTAAAAGCAAAAAGAAAAGCGAAAGCCGCGACCGATAAGGCGATGCAACCTAAATATTAAAGCGACCGAACGATTTGCTTTCGATTTTTGCCTGCGCGTATAGTACATTAACTTTCGATTTCATATGACGTTAATAATAATATCGCATTAACAAAAACAATGCAAAAATCAGTAGGTACGTCCGGGTTGTCGTGCGGTGCGCTCGAGAGAAAGTGGCATGTCATCTGCCAGCCTGCCATGAATATTTTGCAACACCTTGGAATATTTATTTTGCCATCTTATCCAATACCCCGCCGGTCCATGCCGCGTTAATGACCGTGCAGAAATATGATGTCGTTAAAATTATACCATCGCCTTTTATTGCTTGAGTTTAATTTGGGATTGCAAGTGAAACCGCCCGAACGTCCACGGGCCATAGTTATTAAATGAGCGCTATAACGCTTTTATAGTGTAATTATTAACGTAAAATAATTAAGTAGGTTGTATTATTTAAGGACTACACATACAGGATTTTCACGACTTTCCATACCGTGCTAACATTTATCTGAAAATACTTCCAGTTACCTGTTACGGCTGTTTATAAATCGAAACAGCAATTAACAATATCATCAATAATTTTATAATTGCGACCTCCAAAATCATAATTCACTAATGAATAGAGATCATTAGTTAGTCATTTACGTTAAATTGAATTTTATACTTGATGTTTTTAATAAACCGCTGATTAATGATTGTAACGTCCTCATCTCGCAATACCAATTGGCCAATGCGTCGTTATTGTATTGTATCATATACCGTGATTGTGTTTCTAATGTTGCGAGAGACTTCTTCCTTCGTGCGGTCGTGTTACGTCAAGGTCGGTATTGTTCAAACTATCACACGTGATGATCTGCCGTAAATGGTCATGCACTTTCACGTCTGCTACGATATAGATACCTCCATCACTATTGTCTCCGTACATACTATTTTGTTGGAGATATTGCACGCTATGTATACGGATTCATTATTTACAAATTGAACCTGTGCATATAATTTGTACTCGTCCAAATTGTTTTCTGCCTTGATCCATTAATTGGTTATTCACTAATTTACCATTTTTCACTAATTCTAAAGAACGAAGCATAAAGAACAAAGGAAATTTGCAGTATGTTCATGAGTTACTAAATGTATAGAATTAACTAAGAAAGTCACATTATCTTTACAGATAAATGCGGGTGTATTATTATTGTACGACAATAAGCCGCCCAGTCGATTTAAATCGAATACCGTAGATGCGCTTTGTAATGTAAAAGTAATAACAGTACATGTAAGAGCACAGCGTAATACAGTGGCCGGGTATTTAAATATCTCGCGACAGTCGGATGACGGATCACTTTCGCCGCGCCCGGTGTAGGCGTTCAATCAACAGATCAAACGACTGTTGATACTTTGTCCATTGTTCTGTAACCTCACCAATTCGCCTTCACCAATAGATTCGCGACCAGAGTATTAGATGAAAGTTGTTCTCAATATCCCTTCATGAGACTTATCGGACTAGCTCAAATGGATATTGACATGGCACCGCTATCAAAATAATCGGCGCCGAAGTCGCCTGTACGGCTGCGACAAATGACATTGTTACTCGAAAACCGAACGTGGCACATTTTTGTATAATAATATATTTGCGTTACAATTTTCTCCACTTGTGCCCACATCTTCATGGTCGTTAATTCTACAGCACATCCATGTATGTATGTATATATAATGTACATAATGAAACATTTATTCAGTTGATTTCGTCACAATGACCTCAGTTTCGTTCCGCTTGTGTATCGGAGTGTGTATTTACGCTCTTTTTATTTTATAGTAATCTGATACGTGTCTCTTTACCGCCTACTTGCGGTTGGGGTTTGTCTCTTTATGCCTAGTTGGTGTTCATTTCACGCCTTTGTCGTTTAAAGCGCCCTTTGTTTACGCACGCCGAAAACAAATGCACGCTATCGATTTATCGACCGTATCTTATCACCGTCGAGGATTCCGATTGTACGTTTAATAATGTTATCTTCTCGATAGTTCCACGCCCGATGCTTTCGCTTTATAAAATTCAATTTTGTAATATATTGTACGTTGGAATGTTTAACCGACGTTATAAAGTCGAGAGCCATCGTTATCTTTAAGAGCATTTTGATAAGCTTGTATGCTCGTGCGTATTGCACTCTCTCTTTGCACAGCCGGCTTGGAAGAAATAGCTGCATTCTCTAGGCGCATAACGATAAGCGCTCAGCGTAAACGGACTCCTGGTGTTGGTATGGGAGTTTTTTGCACCTGTCTTTTCGAACAGGAATGTTGGCATTCCTCAATGCAATCTCTAATTTCATCCAGCTATCGGCCCATTATTTTAATAAGCTCTTCAGTTCAATAATAATACGGCTGCGGCATCGCGTGATCGTCCTTGGTCTGAGCGTGCTCGGGTGCACGATTCTTTCCACTTGAAACGTGGCTCGAGAGCAAGTTACATCTACAACTTGCATCGAGTGATAGCGTTCGTTAAAAATTCCCACAAAAATTCCACCAGTCGTTATCCTCTCACGTCTCCCGTATATACTGTCTCATTGAATTCTTCGTTGACGTGCCGTAATAAAATTTCTTTACTCGGAAACATGAAATGAAAACTTTCATGATTTTGGTATGTTCTTTAGTTAAATATATACAGTATACACATTCAAATTCTATTCACAACTATAGCTTTATTATGTATTGTATTTTATGCCTGTCATTTCATATATTACTTCAGATACTCATCTATCAGCTTGCCTAACTATTTCTGGATGTCTGAGGTCGGCGACGACCCTTCCAATCCGGTCGCAATCAAGTCTATCAGCTGCAAATTTATTGTTTTCACGTCTCGTTAGCGCGGATCGAGATATCGTCGCTTTCATCGCCGGACTGACCCCGGCGTGCTTGTTAACTATTATACGTCTTGAACTCACCGTCGCAAGTACAATATCTTTCCATACTACCAACGTAACTTTTATATATTATGCTCACTGTATTTTCTCTGAACAATCCAAGGCGTTTGGCTTTTAGTGTACTGTCGATAGGTAATATAACGTTTACGACTCGTTTATAGAGGGCTATAGAATCCAAGGAATTCGGATTGCGCAATATATTGATGTTTCAAATGAAATTTCATTACTAAATGGAGTTGTTGCCTTTGGTCTGGACAATCAGATATTGCATTTGGGATCATATATTTATGAATGTTTTAAAAGACCAGCTTTATACACAATAATCGTAAGAATTATAGGTGTGGCGAATGCAATGATAAAATTAAATGAATAAAAACGATTAGTATTCAAATAATCAGCCTTAACGAAAAAGTTAAAAGGGTAAAGCGGCGAAAAGTCACGTGTCTCTTGCATTCCTAAGCGTAACAGTCTGTGACCTCATTTCTTATTTAGTTACGGTAAACTTGGCGAGAGAATTTATTATTTCGAAATTAAGCATAAATTTTTTACGCTTCCTTAGACTTAACGCTTCTGTTACCATTTCTCAGCTTTCGGTATGAGTCGATGAAGATGATATAAATGATTTTGGACGCACAGAAAACATTCAAAGGGAGTCATTTTAACTAGTTTTTCTACAATATAAACTTCAGCATACCATAAAAAATTGTCGGGTAAAATTATCAGCTTGAATCAAGAACGTTTCGGATGCAAAATCATCGACATCTTTGTATGGAGAAGTAGATGTCAAGTTGATTAAAGACACCTAAATTGCTAACGTAAATTACAAAGAATATGTTTTCAAATTAGGTATCTCTCGGTTGACTGTTATCCAAGATGACGTCAGCGGGTTACCCCATTTCAAACGTAACAAGATTTACGGTAGAGAGCACGCGAGCTTGCTTGCGCAAACCTCGTCCAGCGATGTATCTCAGATACCGAGTTGCAGGAAATTACACGAGATATACGAGTACTTACAATACGACACGCAATATGCAACCGTCTCTCAAACTATTGCACACTGCACGCACTACAGAACATATTAGGGTTGCCACAGTGTTCAATGGGTACAGCTTAGCTGTAACCCTATTTAGAATTGTACTTACCACAACCGTTTTCAGGACAATCAACGTTTCACAAAAATAATATACGTACAGTTGAATTTTCAGTCTTAATTTTTCTTGTTTTTTAAATAGCCTTCGACTAACACTATCTTTTAATGGTGGGGCAGATTATACATTATAATGTACTTTAATTAGTTTATTGTTTTAAAAATCCAGTATTGTTATTTATTTAGTTTTTATATTTGTGTCTATTCATATAAGCACGCCTATTACCGAAGGGGTAGACAGGAATTAAGGATTTCCACTAGCTACGCTCCTGACAAATTTAGTTACTTTTACATGTATTTCTGTCATTATGGGTCATTAGTGCCGACTTAGAAATTAAGTCCGGTCTTTGACGAGGATTTAAAAAGTTATTCTTCGAAAAATCGGGTTGTGACAGTAATCTTGACAATGAAAAAATAATGCAAGCGCAGCTGTCTTGATTTTGATAATTATTCTTAGGTATGTATAATATGTATATACCAAAAGCCTCAAAGCTAGGCGGCATGACGTTTATAATGTCCGTTCGTTGTTCAATAAGCAATATAAACGTTTAGGATTAATGTACTTAACATGAAAACCTAAGTACAATTTAAAAGCTAGACTAACATTTCTAAACCTACAATAAAGTCTTTACGACCATATTAACATACATACCTCATTCCGTTTATAACACAGTGTGCTATTGTGGGCTAGATTAATTTGTGGCTTCATAGTTATTACGAGAACCGTTCCATTGTTTGGTAAGTAACGGCGTTTGCTTCAGCTTCGCTTTATCAGGACATAATAAGATGCATAAGCGAAGGTCCAAGGTATTTCCTGCTTCACATAACTTCTATAAAACTAAATTTGTGAGATCGTAAATCATTACTAATGTTAGTTGCAAACACTGCCAATCTCTTAACGAACGTTTTCGATAGACCTCTCTCAAACATCAAACATCATTAAATGCGGTCTTTGGCCTGCCGAATTCAACTTCAGCCCTCGGCCATTCATAGATCGTCACGTTATCTAGCAGGATTGCACGCCACAATTTATTTGTGTTGACACGCTCTACACTCCAATAGATCCATAAACTTGTACGGCTCTAAAGAATTACTTATGACAGAATTCTTGAAAATGCTGCCTGATAAATAATAATCGCAAGGTTGATAAGTAATGTTAAGCAAACCGAGCGTTACTGTAGGCAGACAAAACGGCTAACGGCTATGGGGGACCCGCACGTATCCGTTTCCCTACAGGAAACAGCCTTCCCACAATACGTTGAATGAACGAAGAAGTACAGTGCGGTGATCACACAGCGTTAAAAAAACTTCTTGACACATTCTTCTTGTTACATGTTATAACACAATTGAGGTTTAAACAAGGAATCCTTTCAAATAAGAGAATACGAATTAGCCCTAATCCGTAAGCTATGTCAATATGTACCTACGGGAAGCCTTAAAACTAATGAATACTTACTACGTAACGGGAACTCGCCGGATATAATAGGATAACGTTCAGACAAGACACGCTTAAACAATAGGCTTTGGACGAACAATAAATGTCAGGAATGAGACTCGCTTTAGTAACTAGAAATAAATCTACACACCTATTAATCTTTATTGTTATCTCACCTAATAATAGAGCATCTTATTGCTTTAGCTAATTTGCCTGTACAGGATTTCATATTAGATAATACGTGTAAATCTGTAAATAATGAATTAAAGATAATTTTAGTGTTATAGATCTTCGGTTAGCCCATTAACCCACAGCTGGATACAAATTAATAACCTGTTATAACTATTAAGTATAGAATAACCCCTCGAATGCACCCAACTTATGGTATTCGACATAGCAAGAATACCTCTCAAATCCAGCCTATTAAGCGTAACGTCAATCATAAGCAATTTCTTCTGCCCCTTTCCTGCTAGCCGGAGTGTCCTCGATCAGACTGCTGGTAAATTCCACCTATCCGTTTCGCATCGACCGTGACACGGTTATTGCTGCACCATCTGTCTATATTGACGTTGTATCATGTATAATGCATGTCGAATTCATAAATGTTGCATGCCATTTTAGAGACATTTGTCTCTGTTGGTTTATTGAAACCTCATTGTACAAAAATTAATTTAAAAAGAAATTTAAATAAGAATTATGAAAGCGCTCTCT
>DWQT01005515.1:0-10249 GCA_018244895.1 Myscelus amystis hages | reverse complement strand
GGCGGAGGGCGGCGGGCGGCGGGCGGCGGGCGGCCGACCAGGAAACAGGTTCGAGCGCGTTCGGCGCCCCCGACTGCTCTCACTTTCCCCTTGGCTCGCTTGCAGTCATTTGTTTATTTGTTAAGGGAGCGGGCCCGGCCTTTTGGAAGACTTTCTATTTCTGGCGTGCAGCAGTCGCCGCGGGTCGACGTTCGGCGCGGCCGCTTTCTATGGTGATACTTTCTTTTTTTAAGCGACGCACATGGTCGCGCTGCGCCGTAATGATGTCGGTCTCATCTCGAGTCCCTGGCGGCGCGCGAGGGCGACGCGTCGCGGTGGGGATCACAATGGAACGGAGAAAGCTATTCGAGACGTAACCGGTGCAGTTGCAAAAGAATCGGTAGCGTGCAGCCATTTCTCCTCGTGTGATGCAACTGGAGCGTTTTTGTACGGCGCGCGTGTGAGAGTCGCTCGTTCGTTACGTCAATTAAAGAGACGAGGAAAGTGCACGAGAAAGTCTCGCGCACACATAACGCGAGCGCCAGCCGATCGCCAGCCGCGCGTGCGAGCGTGCGAGCAGCGACGCGGCCGCCGCCGCCGCGCGGATCTATGTCAGGGCGACGTTTGTTTATAAATAATTAGTTCACCACAACAACACAATCACGTTTCCTACTCCGCCCGCAAGCCATTCGACACGTTTCGTCGTCGATACATCGAGAAATGCGAATTCAACGTCGTTTCGTACGTGAGAATTCGTCCTGTTCTCATTATTTAAGCAGTTACTGATGACTTTAATCTTGTCGATTAATTGATATAATCTATTATTGAGTAGTGTGGCCGACAGTATTATAGTTGTTAAGATTATAAGCTAGGAGTAGTTGTAACGTTTATCTAGTCACTAACGAGCCCGTGAAACAAGCGTTGAGAGAAAAGTAAAAGTGGTCCCGCGAGGCGGAAGCCGACGGCGAGACGACGTCGTCATAACTACTCGCGCACTGCTGCGTTCTATTCGAACAATTAATTCCATTACTGTTGTACTGACAACTTTTTCCCATACATCAGCAAAGATTCATTAATAAAAATATTTCACGGGGATTGTCAAGGAGAGCGACGGTTAACTCTTTTGTTATTTTTGCGAAGAATTACAAAAGAGAATTTGAAATATTAATCGATATTATTCGATAAGATCATTAGCAATCGAATCGTTTAAAAGGGGTTCCCAACGGACTGAACTCATACTGAACCCCATCAATTTGCGCAGGGGCCCACGACAGTTTTAATTGTTTCCCGGCGAGCCCTGCCAACGATAATGTATATCAATTCATTCATCAACATTCGTTCTGCAATTAACTGTGTAATCTTTATAAAATTGAATGTTTCTTTTGTACCCGTTTTCGTTACGCTATTAAAACGTAAATAGTATACCTATTATTGATTATAATTCATTTATAAGAAAATAACTTTAAAACAAATAGCTTAAATGAATGGCATTTTGGTTTTCATTTAATCGATTAAGCACTTCATTTCATTTTTACTAAAATTTACTTAATTACAGCAATCTGGGAATACGTATACTTAAATTTAGACGTGCTACGTCTTAAACTCGCCGCCAGGTGACTTCTCTGTCAGACGCAAGCCTATTGCACAATTTTTTTATTCAAATAAACTCACTTAAAATATTGTTTTTCTTCTTTAGTTTACAATACAGGAATAACATACATGTTGTATCGCTGGCTAGAAATAGTGCCGGCCTCTGTTGCATTGACATTAAGATAAAATTAAATTTACATCTATAAATTATAACAATTATCCCTAGATTTTTTATGTTACTGACCGATATATATTAACCAAAACAAGCTCGACAATTTATAACCAAACTCTATCAAACACCTTCACGTGACGTACTGTTAAAAAACAATTTGTCAAACTTGTCAAAATGCTAGGCAACCGTAAGTACTAATGAAAGAAGCCAGACGTAAACAACACGCGTGGTAACTGGTAGCCAGTGGTACCTATGTGCAGCTCCGGCTCGCGCTCCGTGTGCCCCGGAGCCGCCATGTCCGCCGGCGCCGGGGTGTCGTAGCGCCCGTAGCTGCTGTCCGGAGACATCACTTCAAAGTCATATGATTTAAACTAAACGAATGTTGTCAGTCGCACTTCACTTCACGTAAGCCACATCCGAGCCCGAGGGCTGAACGACACAAGCGATCCGCGCTCTCCGCTCTCGTAAATAGGACAGGAGTGCATGGGCCGAGCGCCGGGCCGGCCGTCGCGAGGGATGAAGGTCGCTCGACTCGCGCTACCACTGCTGCACGCGCCGCGTGCGTCTCGCTCGAGCTCGATCGACGAACTGAGCTCGGGCCGCGCGCACTCTTCCACGGAGTCGCGCGAGCCTCCCCTTAAGAGTGAAAGTCTGCAAAATGATCGCCGCTCCGTGCGATACAATCGGTTCCGCGGCGGCGTCGAGTACGCCGAGCGAAATTCGCCTCTATGAGATAACGAAGCCTGGCGGTTCGCGCTTCGGAACGAACCTCGGCGCGCTTCGAACTCCGGTCTCCGAGGTCATTGCCGCGCTGGTCGCGGACCAATGGGGAGCGCACGCGGCCGTGCGCGGCCAGCCATTGGCGGAGCCGCGGCCCCGTCCCGCGACTCCGCTCGCGCGCTCGAGTTCGAAGACCTGAACCTTGCGGGCGCGCGGCGGCCAAGGTCGCGCGAGAGCGGCGCGGCGCGAGAGCCGGGCGCGCGTTCGAGTGGGACGCAGCCGAAGCCGTGCCGGTTGCGTCACACTACGAAAATATTTTTTGGTGATGGAACGCGAGTGAACTTGAACACGAAATCGAGCTAATGGATGGCGAACGCTGTGTAGGTCGCCGCGTGACGGAGTGACCCGCTGCCGCCCGGCCCGCTTGCCCGCTTGCCCGCTTCCCTCCTAGCACACACTTCCGGGACTCACTCTCTCCAATGACATTTCTTCTCGATGCGATATCACAAATTACTCCAGCCACTGAAATAATTGTAACTGCGATGAATGCTCAAACAAACATAATTTATGAGCTAAATTGTTTTAGCTAAGACAGTTCATTTAAGGTATCAATTGGGTGAAATGAAATTTTATTCCAGCCTGGCAAGGTTGCAATACGTAGTTTCTAATGAAGTACACTAATTAATATTCGATTACATAATAATATCGAATACAACGATAATATATATAAGTTGTTCCAAAATTTCTCAGCAACGCAATAATATTCCTGACAACGCACCGGGGCTTATTGATAAACAAGTTTCTTTAACCGATAGGTACACGATTTAATTTTATATAACAGAATAACAGTTATTGAAACATAAGTCTTGATGCTAAGGCAGTAGAGCCGTATTTGGAAGAGCGCGGCGGCTGTTTACGTGAGATAAAGACGAGTGGCGGTAGGCGCGGGTGAACGACCGGGAAATTTTGGCGCAGGCCGGTCAAGGCCGCCGCCCGCGCAGGCGCCTCGTCACATTTCCACTCTAAATAGAACGTTTGATACATTTTATTGTAGCACAATGTACTACTGTATTTTAATAATCCAGCTCCGAGACAGCGTACAATTATTTTTGAAGGGATTCCATCAGCTATCACGGGCCGCTCCAGTGATACGATTTCGCGAAGTGACATCTACGCAACGCACGCTACTACTACCTTTGCAATCTTTAAACTTGATAGCGATACTTTCAATGACTTTCAAATTTTTTTAAACAATAGAAACACATGAATATCTTTCTATTAGTTGATTGCATTTTATAGATGCGCTGTTGTAGTTTTTAACTAAAACCAAATAAAGATTTTGTTTTGGCGATTATGAATTTAAGAGTTTAAAATTTATCCAGTAGTAGCGATAGGGTTGGTACAAGTAGGAACCTATCTATCCAATACGTAGCAAATAGAATTGTGATAAGTTATTTCTCAGGGGATATTGCGGTACAGATTTCTTATAGAATTTAACTGCTATTTAAGGTTAATTAATTACACATGCTCGGGTGCATATCGGCATCTCACTGTTATTACCGAAATACTTGTTACTGGTGGACTCCATGAGGCAATTCCACCGTAGGTATGTTGATCCCGATTATTAACACCAAAATTTGTTATGGTCATATTGTTATTATCATATTTTGATATGATCAATCAGTTCATCACAGTTCCGACAAGCACACACATCAATTTGACACACACATTTCAGAATTGTTGAAAGGGTTGCAAATGTAGCATTCAATGTTCACATGTTGTGTCTTTACACAACTATTATTTGTACTTGAAGAACATTGCCTAAAAGTTCTCATTTTTTGTACAATAGGGTCGTTTTTAAGGGTTACAACCGTCCTCACACATGACGGCATAATTACAATTAAACTGCTTAAACATTTGTATTGTTGCAACATATTTCGATATAATTTATAAAACTGTGTTCGCTTTCTGGATTTTTGGTTTGCCATAATTTTAAAAATTGTGACGCCTCTTCATAGTAGGATACTAATATTTGTTTCTGATTTTGCGCGTCATATTCAGTTTCGGGCCGTTTCTAATACCGAATCGCCACATATTGAATTGAGTTGTAAATCATGGAAAGATTTGAAATCGGTCCTATAGTACAACAAAAATGGCATATGTACACATCAAATGAATTTAGGTGAAAGTGAGTAGGAACGCAATTTTTTTACTTCCTTCCGCTGCCCTCGCTTTTAATATTGGAACGTTGGTTTCAAATTACTTCGGTGGCGTAAACTTTTAAATTTTTCAACCGAAAATTAAACCGTATAACGTAGACACCAGAAGTCATTATGGCATATCACTGCGCCGTAATAAAAAGGTGGAATGGGTGTCGTCCCGTCAGTCGGTAGCCACATGTATTGTAGTGCATTGTTCAATGTGACCGCAGTAAATGGGGCCGTTTCACTTTTGACGATTACGATAGATCGGACGCATTTTTTACTGTTTCGTAAAAAGTTAACTGAGTGCCATATTGTTGGCAATTTATGGCTTCAGCTTTTTCCACTTCCGATTTAATGGCATTATAAAAAATACTGATTGACAAAAAGTTCGATTATTCCTATCCTACTTGGTTATTAATAAGCAACCGTAACGTAACATTCACTACTTGAATGAAGGCAGGGTGTGCTTCACCTGCGTTATCAATTTTCCTACCTAATAGATTGTTACAGATGTCAATGACATCAATTAGGTAATATCGCGCCACTTGGAACCCGGTATGTGGGTAGGCAGAGACTGAGGAATTCACCGATATCGGTTCTGACTTCATTCGCGTTATTTGCTTTGGTCAAAGTCATAATGCAGTCCACTAAACTGTTAGCCCGGCCTTGTCCACTAAACTGTTAGCCTCACTCTTCGGACTCGGCTTTATAAATTTGTTTCAAAATTCTGCAGTTACTCGTATTATCTACACGCCCAAATATAAGCGTTTCTCTCCATTATATTTTGGTGAATTGAAATTTTTCTAAAGGCGAAAACCATAAAGGCGGTCTTTTTCACTCAATATAAAGAAAAAAGGCGATAATGAGGTTGGAATTATGCAGGGTCGTTATTGCATCCTTTGTACAGAAGGTAATAAAGTGGCGAGGCGGGCGGCCTCCCCGCTGGACCGAGGCCCGACGCCGGGACAATGGCCAGCGGCGCAGCGCCACATCGATAGCTCGCTCACAGGGATTCTAGATAGTTCTTGTAAAAATTGGGACAAATTTATGTACAATATTATATATTTTTTAATGTAATACTTAATTAAGGAGACAACTTGTTGGAAGACGAAAAAATAACGCACACGCCTCTTTAAAAAACGTACAGTTATAATACTGTACTGATTTGTGAAATTCAGATATGTTTTCTTATTATATAAATTATTATTTTCTTTAGAACCGTTACTGATTCTATTCTTACACATTCAAAGACCATATTTTTTTTTTTAAGTAGGTACGCAGAATAAAGACGTCTTAAAAACTGCACCCACCCAATACCGTGGAATAACACGTACCTAGTTAAAAATTTACATTCTATACACTTATTATTTACTTTTGTTCGAATATTAAACCTAAACTGTAATTAATTATTTTTACAATACTAAATATTAAAATATACTGTCGCTTACATTTTTACACAAAGTATCGACAAAAACATATAATAGGATAAAATATTATATGATATTGTCTTTTATCTCAACACTAATAAACAAATCCAGTAAAAAGAAATGCGTATAATTTATTTGCTGTCAGAGGACAAAAACATTTAATTAATCCGACAAACTACTGATCATCTTGATACCCTACTCTCACGTCCATTTACAATGGCCATTATTGCACTCATAAATTACTATAACCGTTTTACATTTGTAAATGTGGTTAACGGTAAAGTTACGTCTCTATTTGCCTATAGATCAAATAATAAAATATTACTTCATATATATTTATTACAATAATAAACAAGATTCAATAAAGAATTAGGTCAAAAGTGTTCGAGGCGGAAGTATGGAAAGTACTGAGTTACAAATCACTTATATCAACAACAAACAATCGTTTCGAATTATTCAATTATCGTTTAATATATATTACGTAAGCGCATAGACAATAGAAATCACGTGTCCTCAAAATAAACATTGGTAAAGACGCAATAGCGCTGTAATCGGAGGATGGCGGTCTAAATAAGTTGGCGAATTCCGAGAAATGTCGGGTGGTTGGTCGGTTCGTCGGTGGAGTGCCGAATGTGGCCGGCGCGGGGAGTCGCGGTCAAGGCCTCGCTGAGACAGCCTGTTACACGATGCGCTCTTGAAACGCGATCCGATCGATTGTTATTGTTGTTGTTCCCATTTATATTGTGGACCAGGCTGTTATTGTACGCGACTGTACATAAAAGGCATGTAAACATTTGAAGAGCACTCTTATTGGGAATTGATATAGGTATATCCTTTGACACAGTTTATTGTATCGACGTCACATTCTACTAGACCTGTACACAATGCGTCTCATACTTTAAGACAGACCATGCAACAAATTTAAGTTGGGGTTAAATTATTTTTTTGGAACGTTTTAAAACGTTCGATGACTTCATGTTTTAACTGATATTAGACATTTTGTCTATTGCTATAAAATGTAACCTGAAGCAAACTATTATGTTTTATCAGTAAAAGAATCTTGCGAAATCGATATTTAACGTGACGTTTGATAAGCTCGAATTGTTATCAAATGTGTAGGTGTCAGCTGTGTTTTTATCATTCGTTTTATTTTTACGCCTGTCCCTATTCGTGTAGCATAATACAGCGCTCAACGCCAAGCAGCGAAGTGTACCGAGCTCGGGCGAGTTTTTCCGAAGCAGCGCGAGGTCAGTGCGAGTCAATTACCCCGGTGCTGGCGGCGCTGACGACACTGCGCCTGCGCACCACTAATACATACCTTACCAACTGTCAATCCGCCATCTTTCATATGTTCACGAAAACTCGGCGAGGGGGATACGTACTGAAATATATAACAGCGTATCCTAAATTCATTGTATCGCATGCGAAATTTTGTAACAAACGTTAAAGTATGAAACTCTGTGCTATACAAAAATTCGTCGTGATATTAGAATCATAAGTAAAGAAATATTCAAAATCGCTCACGTTCAATTAATAAAATAATGTCTGAATTGAAATTTCATATTTACCTACTTAGTTTATCTAACCCAGAAAGGTAATATAGGTCTCTAACTTAAAGATACCGTTAAATCGATTTATAGCTAAGAGCTGTCATTAAACGCCAATTCCTTTCTGCAGATCAATTGCCGACGCGGCTGCAGTAGTGACTTGTGCCAATACACTACTTGTACTTATTTATACTTAATAGAAATAATACAGAACAAATTAATGAAATACAAAACGTTCTTGTGACAGATCGTGTGGTGTAATTGTTGTATTGTACTAATTAAGTCTATACAAATGAAAACAGACGGGAAAAAACTATTTCACATACAAGCATCGCATACAAGTGTCGGTTTACTTTCATGAATGTCAGAAATGACGCGGTAATCAGGTGGATCGAACAAGATACGAGTAGGAGCTACGTGACAGCCGGCCGGGGCGGTGACGCACCGCGGTGGCCGGACCGTAGGACGCTCAGCGAGCCGGCAGCATGCGTTAGAGCGTGCGATCCGGACGAGCTCAATCGCTGGTGACCTCGAGTGATTCGGCAACCCGTGCCAAGGCCAAGGTCAATTCGTCGAATGTGCTCAATTAATAGTTACACGACGGACGCTCAAGGCGCACCACAATATAGTACACCTGGAACATGCGTGGAAGGAAACATTTTTGCAACACGGCATACAGTCTCCTACGTCTTATGTAATTTACGACTAATAGAAAATATGTATTTCCAAAATTTGACAATTATCATAATATCTCAGAATTTCGTAAATTAAGCAGTTACATTAGTTAGAAGCTGATAAAAAGCCTGAATCATATACATGTTGCTATATATGTATGTTGTCTATACTTATGTGTGTAATAATTTATCGGTCAGTCAAATAATTTAAATATGAACGCTAAATAGAAATAACCTTCAAATCTTGGCAGAAACTGCGCGATGAACAATGTGACGCAATAGATGTTTCCTCAAATAAATGTTTGTTTGTTTTATTTATTAGATAACAATAACCAGTTCAATAATTTTACGACTGCAATATTTGCATCAAATCTAAACAGAGGAATTTTTGCTATACCTTTTCATTTCGTTTTGGCTCATGAAAAAACAAATTTAAATAATCGTTTGTTAATTTTAGAACCAACACGAAGTCAACAACACATTTCCCTGAAATTCTCGATTATTACATGAATAACGTTGTAAATGAGACAGACAATGGTCGCCTTGGCTTCTGGAGGGAATTTCCTGGTACTCCCCACTATCGGTGCGTCAATGTCAAATAATACCGAATTAACCGCAACACTGGCCTCAAGGCAATGTCAAATGAATGAGGAAATATACATACTCGTATGTATATTGCAATGAATTAGATTTGAACTTCTAGATTCGAAACTATTCTATTTTTAAATTTTGACATGTTCAACACTATCAGGTTGTATTTTGTACTTGGGAGTAAATGTTCCCAGAAAGTTACTTCTACCTTCAAGTTAAAACGAGATCCAAAATATCGTTGAGATAAATATAACCTAAGATAGTATTAGATCTGTGATATCCTTTTAAGGTTAGGGACTAAAAATATAACTGAGACTAAAAAAATAGACATCTATTCATTGACATTACACATACATATAATATATATGCTATAAAGTAACTAATATTTTCTCAGCTATCTGAAGTCTTACTATATCTGTTTTTTCAAATACTCTTGAAATCAAAAGAGTTCCTTTCTCTCTTCTTTTAGATCACGAATCAGCTTGCCTTGATATTTACTCCGAAGTGAAACTTCCTGCTCCGTATAAAGGACGACTACGTACGAAACGCACAGCTGTATAAAGAAATGTTAAAGGGAAATAGCCCGTCAGCAGCCCACGAAATTGTTTTACAGTATATGTGAAACATAGTTTAGGCCGCTCCAAGCGAAACATACCTCAACGAGACTGTGCCAATTGGAGCATTGAAATCGGCTATTGGCACAAGACGGCAGTGGATCTGTAGCACGGCGCCGGTGGTGTGCCGCGGTCAGAATAATTCAGGTATTGGAAGTGGCGCGGGGGTGGCGTGTGCGTAACCAGAGCGGCGCGGGCGCGGGGCGGCGCGGGCGCGGGGCGGGCGCTCGCCGGTGATGCGCCGTCGTTGTATAACCCGTTGGTTGTGTGCAAGTTACGTTGCATTACTTACTTCTACACAACAGCCACAAGAATGAGGAAGTGTGCCGCGATCGTTTCCTACTGTTACATTTACTCGCCCTCATTAGCGACAAGACAAGTGATTGCTTTTATGCTATGTATATCACCGTTTCGTGGATTAATTGTTTGTTTTACTTGTATGTGTGTGCGTGTTATCTCATGTTTTATAATATTAGTATTTACGTTATACGCATAAAAAAGTTTATGTTCGTTATCATAGAAATGTTACTATTATGTTGTTTCTAAAAAGTAGGAAGAAAAATACCTTCGTACATTTGTCCTCATTCTATTGAATATGAAAAATTAAGCAGTATTATACTGATATATTCCTTTTTCTGTAAACAAAGCATTAGTAAACGAGAAACTATGATACTTGTCCTAAATACATTTTTATAGACGTGTCTTAGAGACTTTTAAGTCGAAATAATAAA
>DWQT01005514.1:0-10250 GCA_018244895.1 Myscelus amystis hages | reverse complement strand
TAAAATTATTTTGAATTTAAATCGTTGCATGAAATTTAGATGCCATTTTGACGTCAATCATAAAATATATGGCATATATGTAATTTCCATCGAATATCTCATGAAGTATTATAATGCGGAACATAATAGGTATTTACTAATTTACTTGTCATCCGGATACTCAGGTATTGAGGTGCCGTAGAATGTTGTCCGGCCCTACGAGTGTGTCTTATTGCGGCCCCTGGGTGTCATCAAATATTTAGAGGGTCGGATGTGTTCTTGTTCGAAGGACGGAAGCCTATTATCGGCAAGAATCGCCTTGACCATCCAGTTTTTATGGAAAATAATGTACTATTTAATCCCAGGATAAAAGTATACACACTGGAAAAGGGCCTATCTGGATTTTATAATGCTGAATCTGACTATCCTAATCATGATATTTGATCTGATCTTAGTTTATTAAGAACTAGATATCTTTGTGCTAATAACAAAAGATAAATTCATCTACATACAACATAATATATCTACAAGGTATGTAGCCATAGACATGTTAAGATCAGGCCAAATTTGAACATTAACGGTGTACTTAACATTATGATATGTCCCAATTGGTTGGTGCTGTTTGAAACTTGTTAATTTCTGAAGTCATTATAAAAATAATGAGGGTCTGTTATTAGTTATAATGATAGGCCTGCGCCCCGGGCGCGACAGCAACGTCGGTCGAGAAATGTCAATTAGTTTGAAACGAGAAGAATGCTGGTAAATGAATCTGCTAGGACAATGGCATTTTTCTCTATTTTTCTCCGATTAATACGTAATATTAATATTACATTAACTATATATAGAAAAAAATACGCACGCAAATTTGAAAAATATTACTCGCCTATTAAAAACTGTAAATCTTCGAAATGCCTTTGAAAACACGAAAGTAAAAGGTTTGATAATTTGGAAAAGAATATTGTAGTTCAGCTAAAAAGGTATTTCTTGGTGCAAATGTTTTTTTAAATTATTCATCTTCCCTTAGTGTTTGTATCAAAGAAAATATTACCAACTTCGGTGGCATCAAATAAATTTGTCTCCAGAAAGTAATTTTTCGTATTGGCGGCAACTTTTATTTTAAGGGAAGATTACTTCGGCTTCATTGAATTGTGACTCAGTTACTTATAACTTTGCGAAGTATAATGCATTATTTATGCTATAATTTAGATTAATGTTTCCAGACGAGATTATAAGGAAAATACGATAATTTTAGTATAAGATTGTTTTTTGGTAAGTTTTTGAAACTCGAGACGAAATAAAATTAAAACATATTCTATAAGTGATTGCATAGATTCGGTAAAGTTAATGTACAATTCGGTTAGTGTAACACAGCTGGCTTCTCGTAGTACAAATTTATTAGCATTTGTGTGCTCTATTCAGCACATGGAAGAAAGATTGATCTCGATTGATATTGATATATTTTAATTTTAATTTTAATTTAATGTTTTAATTGTTTTTAATTTAGTCAGTGTATTTTATAAATTATTAATTCTTGGTTAAGATGAATTGTTGTCTTATGTATTATTAATCATGATCCTTAGTGATCGAAATAAATAAAATAAAATAAATAAATAAATTGCACAAAGGTCGTCGATATCTTTCAGTTGCGATGCGTAGTACAGTTATTTCTTGGGTTTTCTACTAGCGAACACCAAACAAGTCAGTTACTAATAGAACCCAACCGTGAAAAACCCATCAATAAATAAATTTGAGGTTTCATACTTTAACTAAAACTATATGCTTACATAGCATTGTATATTCATAATATCTGATAACTAATCCATACCCGCCCACAATGACAGGGTGGTTTAATGCGGATTTACGAGTACTATAGGCTCGGCTTAGTTATTAGGTGCTGGGTTGTAGTAAGTTTCTGAACCCCGCTTAAGCTCCGCAAACTTACAGGTCGCGATACACTAACGCCTGAAGGTTATTAGCAAGAATTATATATATTATGTTAGTAGCCTGTATAGTTGGATGACACAAAGCGCGGTCAGCATAGGACGGTAACCGTTGGATTCAAATTCTCAATTGTCTGTTCCCATGCTTATCGTTAGGTTACTATTGGTAGACTTGAAAGGCCTTAAATATTAACTTTAGAGTCTTAAAAGGCCTTAAGGGCCTCAAATATATTTAAACATATTCGACACTCGGGCTGTTCAGTAACTCTTATATAACTCAATTCGTACTGGGGCAGCGTGGTGAAGTATGCACCAGGCTTCAAGCAATTGTAGAAGAGACTTGTATCCAGCAGTGAGAAGCAGAGTTGCAGCTATATATTTATATGTTATGTTGACAATATTACGAATTCATTCGACTTATATATCGTATAATTTCGCGCATACTTTTCATACGTCCATACCGTTAACAAGTAATAAAGCATTTTCCTCGTGGGAAATGTTTCTCAGGAATATTGAGAATCTTCCGATCTTTGCCGTTTAGCCACATACGAGAAAAGCTAAGCTATGAACAATTTTTTCGTATTGGAAATTTCTGAGCGCACGGCAGTGTAAGAGCCAGGTTTGTGGCAATAACTGACCTGGTGTTAAGTTTTTATTATTTCATAAGCGATTCGCACTATCGTGTTTGATATAGCCTTAATATAGCCTAAACTGCAATTCGGATTGCAAATTAATTTTCATTTGTAATTAAGTGCATACAGTTAATGTGAGACCGTTCTTACGCTTTTTTATATCAACACTAGTAAGTTTCATCAATATGCATTTATGGGGGACATTATTATTGCGGCAATATAGAATAAAATATGTTAGTTTGTATTCATTTATCTTCTTAAAGCTCGCTTGTTACTTGTCGATAATATGACAAGTCCTTTAAAAAGAATTTGTTTTCGATACCACTTCTCGATATTCCAATCAAGTCGAATGCTCTTAAGGAGAGCAATTTATTTGATGAATTTATACAGCTGAAGGTTTGGTAAGTACTTGTAGAATAATTACCCATAACTGAATTCGCCTGTTTTTTCTTATTGTCTAAAATCGAAGTAGATGTGATTGCTTTCAAGCGTCTTGAGGAAGCCAGCGAGGTGTAAAGTTGTATGGTTTGAATGTGACTTTGGAGTCATACTTGGCTGCTAGCACTAAGTTGCAAGTTCCTTAGAATTCTCGCTACTGTAAATACTGCATAAACAAGGAAAGGTCGCACGGCATATTATTTTCATGAATTCGGGTAAATTCATCGTGCTGTAAAGCAATTAAATGAAAATACACCGGTACTTTTTAGTTTTGTAGGAAACACATCCTATATTACTCTTGCTCAATCTTTGCATATGAAACCTGTTGACCGCATAGAATATGAAATATAATAATAAAACGTGAGGTGGTCCTTACAGAATCAAATGTCTCTACTACCCTTACAAACTTAAAGTGCTTCTGTTACATTAATCACTACCTTCATACATGCGCCCTTATTTTAAACTAAGTATGCCCTTATAACCTAAGTACGCATATCAACGCAAAAATTGTATACAGGCGCCACTATTTTGGAATCTAAGCTAAGTATATCAACGGAAATTACTCGATTAACACAGCAAAGCAGATTGGAGATTTAGTTGGAATTAAAAGGATTTCTCGGACTGTACATCCGGTCGGCTGAACAGACGGAAGGGACAATGGTGCTTATGTTGAAGGGGCATCGTTCCATAGTGGGGACCGTTCGCGATATTTAAGATTATGAGACGAAGGATATCAAAAGAAACGCACACGACTAGAGCTTTTCCAAGTAAAATATTAAACACATATTACCGAGGAATGGAATTCGGGTTCCTTTTGAATAAAAGAAAATATTTTGCAAATCAAATCTTCCATTAAACTAAACTAATTTGTTAGCTATTTGTGTAGTTATTTCCTACATAATTCATTTCTGTGCTTAATTGTTTAAAATAAACCAACCTAGTTGATAATATCGTTTGATATTTTCTAATGTGACATACGTATTTAGAATGTCTTTTATTTGGAAATGTTTATAATAAATTCGGGGATATTTTTAAAGCCAGCTCTTTGTTTATATACGAAAAAGTTTAGATACTCGTATATTAAAAAACTTAAGCGAAATTTCTGAACATTTAATATTCTTGTCACGGTTAATTCGTTTCAGTCTTTTAAAGTCTTACTACTGGTAACTAAATACATAGTTTCTGCTCTGTGCTTAAATGGTGAGGTTAATCAGAGGACATGCATATACTTTGGTAGATTCCTTATTTCACTTCTTCATTAATTTTAATTACCTCCACTATTTCTTGTCTGTCAAAAAACAATAACCAACTGAGCGGTCATCCGACGACAATACAACGCTCGGAAAGATTTTAATTACGGCCTGAAGATGCATTTCCGGCCCGACCTCTTAATACCTACGATGCCTTGTCCGTCTATAAACTGGAGCAGTAATTAAAGCGCAATCAATATTTATAAACTACCCTCCGTATATGACAAATTTTGATTGAAGAGGAATTTAATTAGACGCATACCCGTGTGTACGATAAAGCTTAGATTGTGCTCTAACTTTGTTAAGAAAGTGGTACATGCCAGGATGAATCCAGACTCTCTGAGTGTCATTTTGATTATATTATTGAAAATTAGCTTTTGCCGGCGGCGTTAAATTCGGAGTAAAAGAATTCTCCTTTACCTACTCGTATACCGTGAAAATTTCCTACTACATATTTTTGGAATATCTAAATTCATATATTATGTATTCTGAATTGCAACGCTAGCGAAGCCGCGGACAAAAGCTAGTTATACACGTAAACCGTACTCTTGAATCACTCTATTTACAAAAAAAAAACGCATCAAAATCCGTTGCGTAGTTTTAAAGATCTGCGCATATATAGGGACAGGAAGCAAAAACGAAAGAGAGAGAGAGAGAGAAGCAAAAAAGAATTTGTTTTATACTATGTAAAGATAAAAAAGACAAATGTCACCGGTTTTCATTTGTTTTTTTCATCTTTATTGTACGGCGTTATAATGAAAAGGTACCAAATAGCCAACTTAATGCCCAATCGCTTTCTCTATCAATCCTGGGTGGATGAGGCGAGTGTGTAAAGTATCTTTAACATGATTAGAATACCCTAAAGGCCCTAAACCCACATCTTGTAAAGTACTGTAATGACACCACTATTATTTATGTGACTGTTGGCGCGTCACGTACTATGGGACCATTTTGTGTATTTAGGACCGCAAATTGATTATAGGCCCTGAGTGGTGTCCCATAATAAGCTAGATCTGGTCATTTTTATGGTATTCGATTAGTTACTTTACTGTCTTTACAACTTTGTCTTACTGTTCAAATATAATTAAATTTTGTAGTCATAACTACGCAATAAAAAATAATTCTTTTAAATTATTAGTCTATTTCCCAAATTGTCACCCCGTAAAAGGCAAAATATGGATTGAATTAATAATTCTGTAAGATCTTTAAATGTACCCACATTTTTTGCAATTAAATGTCTTTGTCTTTGTCTTACATCCAGCGGGTCTGGAGTTCAAATCGATTGCATTCATTTCATAAATTAGGAATATACTAAAGCATTTAAAATTAACTGCACTGGTAATCCAGATAAAGAAAACATGCCATTTAGGTATAATGTCTCATTTGCAGAAAACTTCCAACGCCACCAATTTGCCTAACGTAATACTGTAATTTTATATATAACAGAAGTATATGGTTATATACTAATTTTATAGAGTATATCAGAGGCGTAACTTTATCTTAATAGGCCACGTGCAATCTTCGAAAGTATCTACTAAAATGTCAATCTTCGCAGCGCTTACTCGACGATTGCGGGGTCCCCTGCCTACATTTGACAAAGCTTATTCAATTATCATTCTGATAATAAAGCATTTTCCATCTTAAAGTGTCAACGGTACCCAATTTTGTTTCAATTTGAATTCAGATTTATCATTATTTATTTCAAGTCGTCATAAATAATAATTTTTGGCCGTCTAATAAATTGCTTGGTACTGTTTCAACGGTTTTCTGATTAAGAGGCGCGGCGATGGAAAGTTAATAATTTGAACTTGGAATACAAGACGGAGCGATTTGCTTTTTTATGTCGAAGTGTTTGGCCATAAACCAAAGACCATAGACATTCATTTATACCTTAAAATTTAAGCTTAACATAATATGTGTTGTTCCCTGGGGACTACGTTTTCGTGTTTTGAGATATTTGCATGTTTTAGAGCTGCATATGATATTTATGTAAATGAGCTTAGGGAAAGAAGTTTGAACTGAATTTGTACCATCTTTTCATCTGATTGTCGGTCTTGTCCATAGTTCGTCTTTGACAGCTCATCAGTAGGTATCGACCCTTTTTATTATTCTACTATTATCAAGTTTCCCATACTGATCAAATGCGGGAAGACAAACTTCTACACAGAATATTATGGAGAACAATTATGTTACAGTTTCTACCCGATAGTAAAATACAAATTAATTGAAACGAAACATTGTTTTAAATAGGTATATTTTAAAAGAGTGTTACGTATTTAGAAATTTGAATGTAGATTTTTAAATTTGGAATAAAAACTTTATTTACCAACTGCATAAAGCGAAATCAATTGAACAAAGCGTTGGATTGAATCATTCCAATTTTGAATCTGTGCATTTAATTCGTTCGAACAACTGGTACAGATCAGATCTTTCCAGCCATTGTTTAAACATACGCATTCGAAAATTAAATTAACTATCTATGGAAAATGCTGATTGTATGAGTTTATATGAGTGTCTTGAAACATGTTTATTGTCCGATCGTGTCACGTATCCGCCGCTATCCCATCCTATTTTATGTCATCAGTCATGAAGTCCTATTGATCACGACGCGGTCGTGACTGGGACATCAGATAAGTATGTTTTGTATCATAAAAAATGTAAGCGAATGTTACACTAACAAAATCTCTAAGAAAAACAGACAAGTGCCGACCTATTACCACGACTTAGTAGAAAAGCACCTTTACCTTTGTAAATTGACTGTATGTAATCCGTTGTGTTAGTGAGCCTTCACTGTATATCTCTTCTTTGATCTGTGAAAGCGTTAAAAGGGAATTTACAGCACCGTAATACAAATTCAAGGAAATGTTAGTAAAAATCTCAATCCGACATAGTTAGGTGTTTTACTTACTTGCCTATATGCAAGAACAGTATCTTAGTACCACTTATTAATTTATCATTACGTTTAGATGGTAGTGCTACGTAAATGACAACATCATTTCAATCCCATCATTACCATATTTGCTCTATTGGTAAAGTGGTTAGGTTCCCTGAACCAAATCGGAGGTCGTGCGTTTGATTCCCAGAGAAATATTTGTGTGATGAGCACATTTGTTTGCTCTGTGTCTGGGTGTAATAAAGACATCTATATAAGTATTATGTATGTATGTAGTTTATAAGCTATCTTGTCACTTTAGTACAGACTCTGTTTAGTTTGGGAGCAGGCTGTGTACTTAGCTCATGATATTATTGTTATGTAACGTGCGATGTTAACAGCTCCGTAACAAATGATTCTCCTTCAGATACCAATTTTATATGATTACCAAACATCGCAGGCATGTCCAATTATTGACCCAAGTCCTGTACTAATATGAAATTACTATCACTATTAATATAAGACACTTAGTTGATAAATCTTAGGTATATTTTGTAAATTGTATAGATTTTACAACCGGTTCTTTGTTAGGATTATTCATATAAGTCACACACACACATTTCATTATACATCAGACATCGAACTATGTATGTTTCAGATGGTATAGAAATAGCATCAAAAAATATCAAAATTGAAACAGTTTAAATTTCGCCAATATTAAAGTAATAGTTCTTAGGGAAATAAGCAGCACCTTTGTGCCGTCCTCTTTCCTATTTGGTTGCGTATTTGTTATTTCTTTTGTGTACATAAACTAATAAAGAAATAAATAAAAATCTTGATTCATGTAAAATTTGCCCTATTGGTCTAGGAGTATCAAATGTTTAATGTACTTTGTTGTTTTTTCAAACATTGGAAATGTAAATAACTGTTTACGCAAAGTACGCTTACGTAAAGTAAACAACTGTTTACGCATGTTTGCACGCGATAAATATCTGTTTACTCTTTTGGCGAGACAGAAAGAGTATAAATATGTTACGACTATATTTATTTACTGAAATATGTGTGGAATTTAAAATAATTGCTTAAACTATTAATCTTTGTTATGACATAAACATTATATTTGAATCGATTTTATATCTAGTCTCTTAGTATATTTAGTCTCTGGTACTCGCTCTCGTTCGTTTCTGTTCGGTCATGCATTCGTTCATTCGTTCAATCATTAATTCTTGTATTGTAAGGTCTGCAATTGTAGGTCTTTGCACACAGGTCTGTTACGGTTAAGTTTCGTTTATTCATCCAGTCATGAAACACTGTTCAATGAAATACAAATGTTATTTATTCATATTACCTATAATTCTTATTTATAGTACTAAGTTAAAATATATGATGGTACAATATTAGTTACACTATTTCTTTTAATTACGTTACAACGCTAGGAAATATTTTTTACAGAACGCATTTTGATGTGGGTTTTAAACCTAATAACTTTACAATTGTAATATCTTTTACACGCAAGCGAGTGAGTGAAAACAAACGTATCTTATTTCCTTTAATTTCGTTTGGAAATCGATACTCGCAGTCCATTAACAAATGAATTCAAACCGACACATAGCATAATCAACAACCAGGCGAAATCCATTAATTTAATCGATTCAACACCGACCGATGTTCATCCCAACGAAAACCTGTCAATTGGCTGCGATAATCGAGTGGACAGTTACAATCTCACTGTCGAATCGATTATTCTGACATTTATTGTTTCACGACGTCCCTTAAACTCATTTGAATTTCGTACAAACCTCTGGAATTAGTCGTTTTATCACCTCACCCGCGATAACAACTTGTATGAAAATAATAATCTTGTAATAATTAATTGTAACGGGACTAATTAATTGTAACATTTTTTTTCATTATAAGTTGTTTGATTTGAATTCTTACAATAATCCATTGATTGTGTTATTTTCATAAATTTAACGCCTCTCTTTACTCTCGATATCTCACTACGAGTAGATCTATGGAATTTTGAGACGTCAGCAAGTTCTTGCTAAGTGATTTTCCAGATTATTACCCAAAAATAATAGTAATTTCGACAATTATAATACATATCCCCATCTGATTCCAAATTAGACATTTAAATGCACAGGTTAATAGGATAAGTTAGAAGTATATTACAATAAACTTATGTACATACAAGTAGACTTTGACAATTCTGATTAAATTTAATTAAATCAGCCAGACTTTGACTATTCCTTTAATTACAATTGAATGATGTGCATCACTGGTGGGCTGTGGCTTTTATTAACGCTTTCTCACATTAGTTTGGGATCGCGGTGGGGATAACTAATATCTCGTCTGACTTTGATTGGCGGGCACGCGGTATGACGTCACATCCGGTACGATATGGTTTATTGCAAATGGACTGACTCAAATGTATGTCGGCTTTGAGACCATATAACCGCCTTCATTAAACTTTTAATTGGAAATTTCTAAAACAAAAGCAAATCGTTTTAAGTTCTAATAAAGACGTAACGTCACTTATATTAGCAAAGGTTGGAGTCAAATACCAAATTTAATTTCAAAGTTTTCAGTTGGCAAACAGTCATTTCACCGATGCGCCAAATGTTTCACCGAACTTCGAAATGCCACATCTGCATTGTTAGACTAATAATAATAATCATTAGTAATAGAAGTTATGTCCTTCATTAGCCAAATGTCTGGCTTAAGAACGACTCGGAGTACTAAATTCCAGGACTTTCTTGAGCTCTAAGACTTAACTTGTATGCAATTTTACTTAAAAAATAATGTTGTGGGCTTCTCGCCTATCAATGTCCTAGACAAAAAATACTGAAACACTGACATCTACGCTAATGTGTCTAATTAGGTTTTCAATTATCATCGAAGCCTAAGGACATTTTTCTTCTACTTCAAATACTTAAGTCGTTTACGCTTGCGTACTTATCCCAAAGCAATTATTATTAAGTATGTGCCAGCTCTTGGTGGTAGAAGTCTTGAAAACATTGTTTGTCTCTCGGGGAGGAAGCGCACATTCTTCGGACTAAATCCACTTAAGGCGAGGTACAACTTCGATTTGAATTTCGTTTTGGCCCCCCTCACCCCCGCTGTGGGCGGAGCTAAAACA
>DWQT01005513.1:0-10250 GCA_018244895.1 Myscelus amystis hages | reverse complement strand
TGTTCACACAGAGACATTCGATGTATACACTGAGTGTACGGTGTATAGTGTCGTAGTCTGAACCGGCCTTAAGAACGTCGATTGTCATCTGTTTTTTCTCACTTGCTTCTTTTGTCATGGCACTGAAAAGCTCTTTGTAAGAAATGTACTCGTACAATTTACCAAGTACATACATACGTACATAACCATCACGCCAGGTCCCTAACGGGGCAGGCAGAGAGTACCGAGTGATAAATATCTCTGTCCTTACAAACCTGTCGTGCTTCATCCACATCCATCACTCTCTTCATGAATACACGCCGGTTTAAAATTGTTAGGTATAAAATAATAATCATCCATACAGAGCGCTCGACATATCCTAGTTATTCGTGAAGGAATATTATCACTTAGAAGCCATTCCTCAATTCCTGTCACATCGTGACTCAATTTATTAACCAATTGTGTTCCCTGGTACCGCTGCTAGGGTTGTCAAGTCGGAAACATTTGTATTTTTGTTTCCGGGGAAAAAATACCGCATTTAACTTTTTGGACACTCTTTAACGACAACGAGAACTACTATTGACATAATCGCATTAGCAAAGTTAGGCACGAGTTACTCGAAGCATGGGTTGTAGTAAATTTGACTGTTTTTATTGAGGGTTAACGAATCAAATAAAACTTAATCTGGCTTGTTGGCAGCCCTACGCGTGACCTCTACCTTGGTATGAACCGAACATGATTGCCTTTGCCTTCAGGCACCGATTAAATAATAGTTGCCCCGTTCTCTGCGCTCTGATATCTGGAAAGATGCATCAACAACATCCTGCTCTATGATTGAAATGACAGGCGGGGAAGATGAGTTTTAATGGTGAATCGTAAAAATAATCCGTTTGATAACAATAATAACTACAATAACAATATTGTCACGGCTATTCTCTATCGTCCTGTAATTTTCAGTACTGATGGTACACGCGTAGATCTGCAACCTTTTTGCTTCCCACTGTTGGGAATGGGCGTCGCGAGCATTTCTTCTATCATAATTCGTCAGCCTTATTTAGGTTGAATACCTATTTGATGAAGGTTACAAATTTCGCTCTAAGAGAAATATTGCCAAGTCTGAAAAGCGAAGGTTTTTCTCCGATAAGATATTAAAAACATTATAACCTAGCTTTACTTTTAGATACATGTCGTAAATATTCCGTTAATTTAATTATGTCAACTACTAATGAATCTCATGTAATAATTAAGCTCGATTAAAATGTAAATTAAGGCTTCCTATCAATTACCTCGCTATGATATATTAAGAATACACAAAGATAGCCAAATATTTGCTTATTATAACTCATTATGTCAAAGTGAATTGTTTTAATTATTTACTATTTAAAGTCTCACCGCTAAAATAACAGTTATTTTATAATTAAAAGTTTGATAAATGACAGTCGAATATTTTTTGTCTGTGGCTTTTTCTAACGGATTTTTTTCACCCTTTTAGTGGTCTACTGCGGGACCGGGTCTCCTCGCATAGTGAGAAGGATTTAGGACACAGTCCACCACGCTGGCCAAGTGCGGAATGGTAGACTTCACACACTTTCTACGGGTTACGTGCGTTATTGCGGATTATATGGAAAATGGGGCGTGCGTTTGAGATGATATTTTGGAGCTGGGGACTCTGGCTTTCATTGCGTACATGTGTATGCATGGCTAACTTGGTTGTCATACAATTACCTCAAGGTCTCCTCCGAGAGTATTTTCTTCCGACTTTTTCCTCTCGATCTACATTGCACTAAAACCGATATAAATGGATTTTAGCTAAATACGTCCAATGGTGGGTAAATTTTGGCAAAATAAGTAACGGTTTTGCTTTGATTTCATATATTGAACTTAAGTAAAATTAGTGCAATCACTAAGTAATAATGAATTCTTATTATAATAATGAATTATAATTGAATTTCGTAAATTTGTACGCCGTAAAAGACAAAACACCGTAAATATGTAAACCGCATTTAAGATCTATAACTAGATTCAACTTAATGCGTAACTGTAGATAAAATAAAAAAGCTTAATCTATTGTAATGTAGATTAGAACGATGGAAAGTCAAATTGGCTTTCACTTAGGCTTTTGAGTGAGTGTTCCAATTTGCATATAAAGACTACAATACACGTAAATAATAATCATTCTTCATAATCTCCGTAAGCAATGTAGATCATTCTTCTGATATTTTAACGGCGTGTTAAAATGTTGTAGGACAGGTGTAATAAAAACGCGTAATGCCGTGTAATGCCACGATCTTTACCGGAACGCGAAAAGCTAGTGAGAAAAGGCAAAGAGATTTCATCAAGCCATCCCATCTCACTGCATTCGTGATTCATCTTTACCGATCAAACTAAACGCAATCTTATTTGCATGCGCACAAAATTCATTTTAAGTCAATCAAAACTCCGACCCACTTTTTTCTCGCTCACTCATTTGTCGTAGCGAACTATCGAATAAGGTTCGCCGGCCGAAAACAATACGGCGAACTTCATAACATTATATTGTAATTCGTTAGCATAATAATGTGCAATACTTACACATTTCGTTCATATCGCCTTTACGTTGGGGACACTTAACTGAATAACATCATCGGTACAACAAGCGGCTGAGAAGGAGGAGAAATGCCCCAAAACAAAACACAATCGAGGCAATTAATACAGTAACGTTACAGTCACGTAAACACACGATGTCAATTAACACGAAACGTCTACTGAAATGTTCACTTTCGCTACCAATGTTCGCTGATCAAGCACAATAACGTTTATTTACTTGCAATCTGTCTTATAATAATTCAAATTGTTTATATACAGGCTCGTAAGGAATATCGCGTACCGAGTTCACTTCGCGTTGAAGTTACAGGCGCGCGCGCACGTCCGTTTCCCCGTGGGCGGTGCGAGCGTGTGACGTGGACGGCGAACGATTGAAATTTAACCATCGAACAACGTTCGCAAGCGGAACCGTTGTAACTATACCGCAGTTCGCTATCCAATGGCTCATTACACTACGCGTTTGAACGAGCTTCCTTTCGAAGCCGCAACGTATAGAATCGAGCGATAGTGTCGTTGGAAGGAAAGTGCAGTCGCGGAGCTTGAGGGGGGACACGGCCCAGACGTTTTAACTGTAGTCACCGCGCCCGTTGTTTATGTTTGAACGCCGCACGTGCCGAAGGGAGCGTACGAACGATGATTATTTAACAACAGATGCTTTTTTCGTGTGAACTTTCAATACTTATTCAATCATTCGAAGAACGGATGATGAAAGAATGACAAAACAGTAGACAATGCGAGTGTTGGACGTGGGTTCCGAGGGAGACCAGGACTGTCCTATTGCGACCAAAAAGGTCAGACACGTCTTGCTGAAGGGGGAAGCAATGGTCTCCAAAACCGGCGTGTATGGAAGGAGAGTGATGGATGTGGGCTAAGCACGACAGCTTTGTAAAGACAGAGATATTTGGCTCTCGGTGCTTTCTGCCTACTCCGCTAGGGACCTGGGGCGACGGTTATGTATGTATGTATCTAACTTTCAATACTTTCCTCATATCGTCCCCGGATTTGATGTATGAAGACAGCTTTCGTCTTTCACACAACGATAACGTTTAATCATATGCACATATTTTAATCATATCCGTTTGCTTTAACGCCATGCAAATACTTCGCCGCCAAAGGACGTGCAGTGCTCGTCGCAACAGGTTTAACCTGTACCTATTTTGCGTTAGCGCATTTCAAATGTTGGGTGGTATATTTAGAAATCTCCTAGATGTTGTCGTTCTTAGATCCATTCAAAATTAAATACCAAGCATAGCAATTCACAGATCGCCCGGTAAGATACATGCGTCCATATATGGTTAATATTGTGTTTCTCTATATTTATTGTCGTAAAAATTCCGCAGGTTTCCCTGTCACGTCGTTAATGAAGTAAAGAATAAAACCAGAGTTCAAGGTAATTAGAGGATTTCATTAAATGTTCACAGAAATAAACAGATTTCGGCTGAAGAGCGAGTTTGAGTCGGATTCGAAAAAGGAACATTCAGATGACTGACTTCCAATGTTGCCATCTTCTATAGTAGTCGTTACGTATGGGAATCATTTGAGTTTTTCATTTACCATGGAGTATTATGGAGTATCATTCATATTTTAACTTTGAATCACGGCGTTGCCAAGCCTTCAGTACATCCTGGTACATTAGGGTTGGCAACTAACTGGAACTTGTTATGACTTACGAGGAATTTTTGCCGCCTGCCAGCGAAATAAGAAACAAATTTTTATTAATAAATTCAGTAAACGGCAAATTAAGACACTAAGTACATATTTTGAAATTGCCGCGCTTTTCCACGTGGAACGTACATTACAGACAATATACGAAGATATTATGCTAAGTTAAGGACATTGTCAGGAAACAATGATAATAAAATCACAGTGCAACTTCGAAAGTGGTATCCGATAGCTGCATATGAAAAGCACCTATCAAATTTCTTAATGCACACTTAAATAAATTTGTAGGTAGATGCAGAGTCACTATTCATGCTCAACGGAGAAAATGTTGCGCTGTGCAGCGACTCTGGCTCAGCATGTAGGGTTGCTAACAAAATTACTAAAGGACCACAAAATCGTGGTTTGGATGGATGGTCATTATTATTTTTTTCCTTTTTTCTATCTGGTAACCCTAGATAAGATCGCTAATTATTACCGCTCTGAATGGCCGGATATATCACAATAGTCAATTACAGAGTTATGTCATACTCATTGTTTCATTTATGCTAATCCCCCCTCCGCCGCCTGCCCCTTCCCTACGTACTCACGGGAAGTGGTCGTATACTTGGACCGGATTTTTATTCAATAACAAACGCGAAGTTTTACATTTACATTGATATAATTTTGTGGAAATGTCGACTGTTTTCTCTGCAATGGATTTGCGAGAAGCTTGTGACACTGGCATTCATCGTACTAAAGATATAAATCGGTGAATTCGTTGGTAATTTATGTAAATAAACTGTTGTAAACAAACATCATTAAAATCATCATGTTACTGTTGGACACACGCCGGGCTTTAAGGTTAACGCTTCAAGGTTAAGTTGGCCTACTATGAAGGTCAAAATACGTGCATTATGTGACAATCAAAATCACAGATATCTTAATAATCATCCCTTTAGCACAAAACGTCCTACGGCTTCAGACTAACAAGCTTTGGTGCCCCGATGACTCAAAATGCCTTAGTCTTTGAAATAAAGAGACCTTGAAGGACAAACCATTGAGCCGAGCTTCTGGTAACAAGGGCGTTGGGGTGCCCTATCTCAGTTTTTATCTCAAAACGTAGAAACATTTAGACAATGGCAACACCTTTCACAATGTCCATCACGGCAATACGATGCAAAATACGCAAGGAATCCACTTTCTAGGACAGCGTGCTACATCCTAGGCTGCATTCCCCTCTTCATCAGGTGGAATAGATAAGGGAGAAATTTTCAAAACCATTAGTCCCATTTCAATAGTTACCATTTGTTCATTGAACACGTTTCGTCACAAGCATCGAACGCGAAAATCGATGGGAAATACAAATTGGCGCGTAGATACGGTGGAACTGAATGCCAGTTACAATGTTGCATTCGAATCGATAGAAAGATTGCAATGCACTGATTAACCACATAATATTATGAAAGTATCAGCAGGTGAATATGATTACGCCTTTGATATATGACCTAACAGATTATTCGAAGTGCATTTTTTTAACACGCTTGGGTTCTATCTATGTATGTAACGGAATCATTGAGCTTCATTTTCACCACTTTCCCGAAGACTGATTAATTTGAAACTTTGCACACGTATCAAGGACTTGTTGATTTGGTTGGTTTATTGATTTTTCTAAAATCGAGGTGTTTCTATCGCGGATATTAGAAGAGTAGGTATTGAGTATTTGAATATAATGTAAAATTAGAATGGAATTATATCTATAATAATAATACTTCCACATTTAAAGTATTAACCTAGAAACAGTACTTTTTTTTGGAAAGTAGTTTTATATATTTTTTAAAGGCGTGAATACCTTAAACACACCGAGACGTCGGCCAAACCGCAATTAATGATTATTCCTAAGGTTTGTTATAACATCGCAATGTAATCTGACCACTCACTCGCATTTTGCTACTGGGTATTGACCGATATATTTTTGATAAAACTTTGGTTGTATAAACAGGCTTGCGTTTGGCGACGAGCTTACCTGATGGAAGTACCCTGCGTACCTAGACTAGACTAATATGTAGGAAAATATAAAGACCTTAAAAAGAAAACCCCTCTGAAGGCATACATACAATATCTTCAGATACCATGAACGAATATTTATTCTTCTTAAATAGCTAACGTTCTAAGGAACTAAGGAAAGCAAGTAGGCTAAGCTACTTGCTTAAAACGTAAACTAGAACGGGTCCTTAGCGTCACTTTCGTCAATTACATCAGTCCAAGCGTGGGCTAAACTTGCGAAACCCAGTTTTTGACCTCCCACGCTTCGGTCAGTTTACCTTGAAGATATTAAAGCTTAAAGCTTTTGTAAAGTCGCGAAGGTAACCTTTACGGATTACCTATCTAATATGTATAATAAACAATCTTTCAATTGTTTTTATAATTAATCATATGAGTACAAGGCTGTTTGATATGTCTGGCTTGTTGGTGCATTGGTTTGTGGCCATAATTCGCTAAGCTGACAGTTGAAGGTAAGATTTCTAACCAGACAGACTGTCTTTGTCACGAGGACGAGTATTCTTACGTGTACACTTGTATATTTGTCGCAAATGAACAGCACTAGATGTAAAAATGAAGGAAAATATCATAAAATTTATAATCTATTATACAATTCGCGAAATGTTGCCACACACCTTATCGCACAAGACCCCATTTAGATGTTAAAAAATGAGAAGCAGCTTGAAATATTCCAACTGCAGTGGAATCATGTTGAAATGCGAGATCACACATTTCGGAGAACTATCTAGAGTTACCATATGTGAATATACTGACAGTTAGCGCGTAAATCGATACAGAACATTTTTTTTAAACTAACTTACAGATCCCCTTAGATAGAGTGTTCGAGAATAATTCAAAATAAAACATAGCCGATGCGAGTCATATATTTTTTATTAAAATAAAAAAAAACACATGCCGCTGATTTGTAAATGTTATTTATAACAATACACATACAATAACACAGTGTTTTAGTTGTCACACACATGCTTGAAGAGTTAAGTTATTTATAAATCCAAACCAAAGCGATATATGGTTAAAAAGACAAAGACATATCGTCTATTTTTACCTTCTAATCCAACGAAAGAATCTGTTGGTACCTCGCTTCCCTTGCTTCTTCTTTTTCCCCATACTTATTCACTAAATGGACCATAAAACACTTTCTTTGCCACTGCACTTCAAAATTAAACTATAGTCTATGAACTACTGTCAATTTTAACCATAAACACTTTGTTCCATTTAAATATTCTAACACTGTTTCTGGCCGACACAGGACTCCATGCTTGGGCTCTAGTGGAAAAAGCAACTGTCTTAGATATTCAGCATATTATTAATTATCAAAAATTATATATAAAACGTGTTTTAATTAATTTTAGTCAAAACACGAAAACCGAAATGCGTGTACATAATTTCCAAAATCAAAAATGGCTTACTTAAGGTAGTCACAAAATTATTATAACTATGTTTGGAGGGCTAAGGAAATTGTTTTAAAATGTTTTTTATAAAAATTAAAAACATATTTAACTCGACAATACTGGACTTTATACGATCAGAACGCGTAAAACGTTAGAGAGGTTTGACGCTCGGGTTAATCACAAAAAGCGGACACGGAATAGCATAAGTGAGCGATGAGCATCACTTAAAAAATTACCAAAAATATTGTGTAGCGATGACGAAGATAGTAATACTGATTATAAACCAATTTTTTGCGGTACAGATCAAATAGAAAATAACAAGTTTTCGTTTACAGAATGCGTCGTGAGGGGAGCACGCGGCGCGACTGGCGCGTGGCCACGTTCAAAATTAGATCTGAAAAAAATAAAACCAATGGCTGCACATTGCGAGAAATGCAGCGCGTGAGTGTCCAATTTATTTTTAATCTGTGGAGTGCCTACCTTTAGGGGAAGATTTGATTTTGTTTTTTTTTCTTTATTTTTCAGATATGTGTATCAAGAATAATTCAGCCAACGGATATTCATTTTGAATGCTTTGTATTAATCATTTTATGATAGTCATTAAATGGATATTTATTCCAAAAGGTAGATAGATATATGCTTCAGTACCTACTTTACTGTGCCTACCTACAGCGGACGTTGTTGGATTTGCGGGATGTTTTTATATCAGCGAGATTGGTTACCTAAAGGCATTTGCAACACCTACAGTTGAATCCAGTGTTTAAAGAGCAAGATACGAGGTGATGGTGCTTTCAGTTTTGATGTGTGCGGTCGGGGGGGGGGCTAGCTAACAGCCTTGACGATAATTTGACTCCACCATACAATTTAGCATAAATTTCTTAGTCTACCGTTCAAAAGTACGTAAGCAAACATTTACCTAAATGTTTGAAATATAGAGATCTAGAAACATAAATATGACATTAACGTAACAGATTAAATGCAACTGCAAGACACATACCACATAACAAACCCAATTTACGCCAAAGCTCGTAAAGTATAAAGAAAGGAAAACAAAGATTGCGTCACTGTGATGCAAGACAAGTTTACTTGGCCGTCCGCCATTATCTGTGACATAGACAAGAATGAGGAAGATAGAAAATGCGCGCCAACAGGGAACGTCAAAATATGATTTTATTGATACATGGACTCTATAAAGTATAATTTATATTTGGATCAGATTTTTTATTTTACTTAGAGTATATTTTAAGTATAAAAAACATTTTGGAAACAGATTGACATTAATTAAACTATAAAACCTATTTCAAGTATCAAAACAAGAAGCGGCCACATTGATTATGTTGTGTCAAAGATAACAGATTATATGAACTATCGTGATATATGACCATTAAAACTTTGAATTTCATATTACCATGATATTGTCATGTGTTAGAGGTAGTAAACCTTGAAAAGAGTCATTCCTTGACGGATATTTCCATAATCATGTAACGGATATCACTACTTTATTTACGACAGTTTTCCTATATGATGCCTAACATTCATAATAAATTTGCTATTGAACCGGGATATCTACATATTCTAAATGTCAATTAGTGTTGCAAGTCAATTGATCCTCAGGTGATCGGTTATAATAACGATAGATGACGTCACCCGACCACTGCGTGTAAAATATACACAAGAATACGATTATTCAACCTTCAACATTTATTTTCTGTCTAATGAATCATCGGTTTATATGTAATAGCGCGTGTTTGTTGTCAATGCAAGTGAAAAAAACTATTTATGCAAGTAATACAATTTGTATGACAATATAAGCATAGAATTTGGACACAAATCCAAAATTATGTGCGGTTCAGTGCAACTTGACCGTTTCTTGCATCTTACGAGATGTGCAACGGACATCCTAATTTAGGTCAACCACTGACGCGATATTCCTCATGACTGTCATAGTCATTAACGTTTGAATGTTTTTCACGATGAGGCACAATACACATCTTCACTATTCGTCAAAACTAAATAATATATTAATTATTATATCACGTAAAACATCTTCTACCGCTCATTATAAACTTCTAGACGGAATTATATCAAACGCATTCCTGTTACTCGATAGAAAAATGCAGCCAGTAGCATTTTCACACTCAACGTAAACGGTTCAACACCTAAATACCACTAGACATGTCATATATTTTTTTTACGTGACATTTTAACAGTCGCAAGTGAACACGGGCTAGGATGTCGGTCTTTTCGCCACTTTGACACAAAACGAATACCAAAAGCACCGCACCGTTTGAATTCCGAGCGCGCGAGTCGAGTCCTGCATCGGCGGCGCACTAGCGCGACTATCGCGCGCTGTATTTTGGTGAAAACACCATCCATAGGTATATAAACGGATAGAAGTACCTTATATTTTGGTACACATCCAATCCAGGAAATTTATTCAAAATTTTATTCTTTACAGTCGTATATTAAAATGCTAATTATTTTCCTTACAACAATATTATGTCCAGTTGGGCGTAGAAAGAAGTCGTGGCTACGTAACATCCGCGAGTGGACAGGAATCGCCAGTGCCGCCGAACTGTTCAACCTCGCAAAGGA